>CAUYLG010077713.1:0-28968 GCA_963573385.1 Cacajao melanocephalus
GCTGGTAATCTGAACTCAAAAGAAAGTAGCTAGTATTTTCTAGGTGTCATCTGTGGAGTAGAATAAAGAAGTTCTAACCTTACAGAATTTTGCAAGAAATGGACATCCGTTTCCTAGGTTCTGAGTGGACAAAAAACAAATAAATAAGCAAATAAATAAAACCCCTAATACGGAAAGAGGTGGTCTTTAAAATGTCTGCTTATGTGTATATAGTTTCGATTTAATCTTCACAGTTATAGGACTGGGAAAAATACAATTTTCCATTTCTACTCATACAGATTCTTTTTTGGTGCAAATAAATCAGAGAATAAAACATGAAGATATTCAGATGGCTTACCTTCTCACTTGTACTCTGTACCAACGCACAAGAAGTCATTTTCTTGAAAAGTAGGTAGGAAATGTCTATTGGTAATATGCTATTTGAGTCTCATAAAACTGTTTTAACTCTGCAAAGTTTTTGTCTTACACTTTGGCTTGAATAAACTATAAAATGAGAAAATAGTTCCACAACATAGCAATATAAATATCAACTTAGGTGTGTTTGAACTTTTCACCTTTTTCAAAAAAAAAAAAAAAATTAATCTGGCTACAGTCAGTTAAACCAGGGATTATTTAAGCAGGTTTTCAGCTGTTAGATTTGTCTGTGACTAAACACTATGTTATAAATGAAATGCAAACAAATGTCTCCACATTTTAGTGCAAGGCTGGCGATGGAAGGATTGGATTGAGAGAAGCTGGAGATAGAACAATCTTAAGTAATAGAAGACATAAACTATCTAATCATTTCATATTGTCACATTTCGTATTGTCACCTTATTCATATTACAGACAGAATGTTCCAAATGCTTGGGAAATATTCAGAGGCAAGATGTGTATGCAGATATAAGTATATACATACGCATTCACTTAATCCTCCCAACAATTGTAAGAGGTGAATACTGTTCAGTCAATACTGTGAATAGGAAGTGAATATTTCACCATTTCTCTGATGAGAAGCTGAGGCACAAAGAGGTTAAGTAGCTCAAAGCCAAATATTTAGCAAGAGGCAGACCACGGATTTGAACCCTGGCAGCTTGATTCCCAAGCTCACACTCACCTATTATACAGAACTGCCTCTTTCAAAGGTTAGAAGCAAGGAACTAGGAAAGAAGTGGGATTGTTTGTCCCAAAGAAGTACAAAGTCATGTATCATTTAAAATATAGCCACACTGGAGGAAGAGCTGACAATTATTCAGTTAATGTGATCCCTGTAGAGAGAAATTCCTTAGGGGTTGATGGAAAAGGATACTGACACATCACTTCCTGCTCTCTGTACTCATCAAATTAGCCATGTAATTCCCAAATGCCAAACTTACTTGGTAGATACAGCTGTAATGTTATTCTTTAAAATAAACAGTTTTGTAAATAAGCATCTTCCCACTCCCACTCTCACTGAGGGCTAAAAAGCACCCCTGTGTGGGAGACTGAGTAATCACATTAGGTCTGGAATGAGATACACCAGACTGAAGAAGAGATGCTTCACGGTTACCTGGGAGACACTGCTGGGGTCGGACTGCTGTGCCCTGCTCCCACCAGCTGCTACCATTTCTCTCCCATCTCATCTTAGACGTTCCCTCACTTTCCCCTCTGTCTCCTCCTCAGTCCTCCCTTCCTCCCCATGCCCTCTCGACATAGGTGTTCCCAAGGTTCTGTCCTCAGCCATGATCATGGGTCCAGCCATGCCACAGAAGAATTCTATATCTCGGCCTCTAGTCTGACCCCTCCCTGAATTCCAGACCCTCATTCTTACCTTCCTGCTGGACAGCACCGTTGTGTGTCCAAAACAGAACTCGCAAGTGCCCTCTCGCAAAAAATAATCCCCAGGTCAATGATTGTAGCTCATGACCATTGTCTCTGTCACCCAGTTTTCCCTACCGCTTCCTACTATATCTCACCATTCACTCAATGCTGACTTAAAAATGTGTGTTCACCTGAAATGTGCCTAATTTGAAATGGGATATAGTATAAAGGCTTAGTAGGAAATTTTAAATATATATAATTAATAGCTTCTATATTGATAGCATGGTAAAACATTTTAATATATCGGATTAAAATAGTAAGTCATTTCACCAGTCTTGTTTTAGATTTTTTTTTTTTTTTTTTTTTTTTTTTGAAACAGAGTATCTGTCACTCAGACGGGAGTGCAGTGGTGCCATCTCAGCTAACTGCAATCTCCACCTCCCGTGTTCAAGCAATTCTCCTGCCTTAGCCTCCTGAGTACCTGGGACTACAGGCACATGCCACCATGCCCAGCTAATTTTTGTAGAGACAGGGTTTTGCTCTGTTGGACAGGTTGGTCTTGAACTCCTGATCTCAAGTGATTTGCCTGCCTTAGCCTCCCAAAGCAGTGAGATTACAGGCATAAGACATCACACCTAGCCTCACTTTAGATTTTTTAATGTAGCTGAATAATGACCTCCCAAAGATACCGACATCCAAATCCCTGAAACCTGTGTATATGTTACCTTATACAGCAAAAAAAGACTGCATACGTGATTAAGCTAAGGATATTGAGATGCAGGGGTTATCCCGTATTACCTGGATGGGCGCATCATAATCATAGGGGTCCTTACAAGGAGGAGGTAGAGGGAGATTTAACTGCAGAAGATACTATTCCACTGGCTTGAAGATGAAAGAAGGGGCGGCAAGCCAAGGGATGTAAGTGGCTTCAAAAACCTGGATTCATTGTCAATGAATCAGATTCTTCCCTAAAGATTCCAGAGGAAAACAGCCAAGCCAACATCTTAATTTTAGACTTTTGACTTAACAAACTGTAATAGAACACATTTGTGCTTTTTTAAACCACCAGGTTTGGGGTAACTTGTTACAGTAGCAATAGGCAACTAATACATGTGGCTACTGGGAAATTTAAAGTTACATGTGGCTGGTAGTTGTAACTCACATTGTTTCTTTTGTCTTTGTTTTTGTTTTGAGACAAGGTTTTGCTCTGTTACCCAGTGCAGTGGTGTGATCATGGCTCACAACAGCCTCAACTTCCTGGGCTCAAGCTTTCCTCCCACCTCAGCCTCCCAACGTGCTGAGATTACAGGCTTGAGCCACTGTGCCTGGCCAACATTCTATTTGCAAATCACAGCCCTGCTCTAGAATCTTCTTGTCGGTCCATTCTCCTGCAACACTGCTCTCATGCTGTTGCTTCCCTGCTCAAATGCTGCCATCAGCAACACAGGCAGATAAAATGAAGCCCAGATTCCTGTCTGCATTTCAAATCTCTCTCCATCACTTCCCCATTTCCACCCTTTGCAGTTTCATCAGCACTACGCCACCGGCACCCCCCGAAAATCTTATCTTTCAACCAATCTAGTCTACCTCTGCTTCCACAGGTTTCCCTTATTTTCCTGTTTTTACCTTTTTCCCAAGGTGTTTCCTCTATCATGAATGCATTTATTTTCTTTTTCGTGTATTTCATGTATTTTCATTTTCAAAATCTTGTCCATCCTTGGAAACGTAGTTTAAATCTCACTTCTTCCAGATAGGCTTCCTCAGCTCCCACTAGGGTTAACTGTGCCCTCTTCTGTGTCTCCTATTGCATATTATCACTTGTACATAACATCACGGAGATCTGACTTACAGTAGAGATGTTGCTGCCCTGGGTGCTTCCAAGGGCAGGGGACCCGCCATACTCATCCTGGTTCTGTGAATCGTGTCCCCCACAAGGTTCATATGCCAAAGCCCAAACCCCTGATGTGATTTTATTCTTTGGGATAGGGTCTTTAACTAAGGCCAAATGGAGTCATAAGGATGGAGCCCCAGTCCAATAGGATTGCGGCCCTATAAGCAGAGAAAGATCTCTCTTTCTCTATCTCTACCTCTGACTCTCCCCCATCTTCCCCTATCATGTGAGGCCATAGCAAGAAGGCAGCCATCAGCAAGTCAGTAAAAGAGCCCTGTTGGCACCTTGATCTTGAACTTTCCAGCCTCAAAAACTATGAGAAAATAAATTTCTGTTTTTTAAACCGCTCAGTCTGTAGTATTTTCTTATGGCCAAAAGATTGGGCCTCTAGGGGCCACTCTAGGTTTCCCCTCCACTGCTGTGGTGCAGATGCTGAGGACTGACTTGCAGGCATGGAACTGTTTGAACAAAGGACACCTAGGAAAAGACTGGCTTTTCTTTGTGAGCTGATGAGATTCGTGACTAACAGCTCATTAATATTACCACAGTTGTATAGATAGGCTGCTGAAAGTCTGAATATACTGGAGACAGAGAGATAGTCAAGGGAATCTGTGATAGCAAATAAAATGTTTTAGATAGAAGAGGTCTGGATGTGCTTCTTGAAGGGTCTGGATGTTTATTTATACCAGCCTCCACCTTTGTAACAAAACTGTAGCCAGTGTGCAGTTCTCAAAGCTCCTTATCCAGCATTTATTCAGGTAGCCTACTTTGCATGGCCATTTTTCTGTAATGCAGGCTTTAAAGAGATTTGTATAATTCCATGAATACAATATTTTAATAAGTATTAATTTCAAGTCATTCATTTAAAAACATAAATTGGGCAAACATGCCAGATGAAAACTGTTATGCAACCCCAACATGAAAGGTCCCTGGAATCCATTTGTAGCTGACATGATGACAGCTCTCTATTCTTAGTTCCCTGAGTGTCACCAGCTGTCCAACATGAGAATTCTGGAACATTTTCCCAGAGAACAATGTGTTGAATCATGCTACTTTTACTACCCTGTGAGAGAGTCATATTAGCCTAATGCTCATGGCCTAAAATTTTTACCTTGAAATGGATCAGATTGAAATTAGACATTAAAAAGTGGGAAGTTGATATCTACACCAACCAGTTCTCTGATTCTCCAACACCAATTGGTGTCTAACAATTCAATTCAATTCTGACCATTCAGAGTTAGCCCAGACTCTACAAGTTAAGGGCTCAGTCCAACAAGACTGTCCCAACTTCAGACACTGCAAATGGGGTCTGAAGCAAATGGGGTGCCCAGGCTATCCACCTATCTACCTGGCTAACTGCAGGTTCAGAGCTCCCTCAGATCCCTCTGTCAGGTTCAATAACTTGCTAGAACAACTCATGGACCCCAGAAAGCACTTTACATACTGTTACCAGTTTATTGTAAAGACTATAACTTGGGAACAGCCAAATGGAAGAGATGCACAGGGCAAGATGTGGGGAAGGGGCACGGAGCTTCCATGCCCCCTCTGGGTTCTCCAGCATCTTGATATGACTGCCAACCAGATGCTCTCTAAACCCTGTGGTTTAGGGGTTTTTATGGAAGTTTCATGACATAGGCACAATTAATCAAATCATTAGCTATTGATGACTGAACTAAATCATCATTTCCTCGGCCCTCTCTGGAGGTCAGAGGATGGGGCTGAAAGTTCCAGGCTCCTAATCAAGACTTGGCCTTTCTGGTGACCGGCCCCACCCTGAAGTTATCTGGAGGCCCTTCCAAGAGTCACCCTTATCACTCAGGAAATTCCACAGGTTTCAGGATCTCTGTGCCAGCAACTGACAGGGGACAAGGACTAAATATATACTTCCCTTTACCCCACAATGAGGAAAGTATCTTACTTTTCTTCCTAGAATAATATAAAGGCCGTATTACTTGTATCAATCTGCACAGTAACTTGAGAAGGTTGGTGAAACAGATATTTGCATCCCTGTTTCATAAATCAGGAAGTTTCTAAAGCTAGGATGTGGGGAAAGTCAAACTCATGTTCTTACACGTGATCAGAAAACATTTTTAAATGTATACAACTCATGCACTATTTGATTTAAAGAGAAATCAAGGAATCTACTAGTTCATCATCCTAGGTCTGGGCCAGCAAAGCTAGGAAGTGCTTGCTTCCTCTCCCCACTTTCTAAAAGTGCTTTGCCAGCTACCCACCCCACTAAATCCAAATGCTCACGTAGATATTTGTTTTTATTCAGGAAGCCTGACTGACCTTTTCAACTAAGCGAGATTCCCCCATTCATCAATGCTGTCCCAGCACCACTGACTTCACCATAGCACTTACCACTCCAGTAATTTCACATCAGTTATGCAATTCTTTAATTATACAAGATGGTATAATATATTTTAATGTCTCTCTTTCCCCACTAGTCCATAAGCTTCATGAACCCACCAGTTTATCCCCAGCATCTAGTAGAATGCTAAATTGAAATAAATATTTACTAAATAGATTCATTTATCTTGATCTCATCCTGTGACTCTAGTCCAATTATTTTTATTTACTGTACTATGGAAACCTGAATTACTCTTTCTCCATTTATAATCACAAACTGGTCAGAATCTTAAAGGAGTATTCCGTTCAATGTGGAGTTTCTTAATTAAGAGAAAGTAAAAATTCACATAAATGCTAAAGTTTAATGTGTCCCCTCTCACAGACCCAGGCCCCCATGGCTAATAGAACCTGCCTGTGAAATCTGGCTCATTAATCTTGTTATCTTAGATGGAACCCTAAAGTTTCAGGCTTCACTAAATGTTGAATACAGGTAGACCCCTACCAGCATTAACAGATACTTGTGTTTGATTCCAAAAGATGTGTAAACGTTCAGGAAGTCCTCCTGGCTGGGCTGTGGCTCAGGCCTGTAATCCCAGCACTCTGGGAGGCTAAGACGGGCAGATCATGAAGTCAAGAGATTGAGACCATCCTGGCTAACATGGTGAAACCTTGTCTCTACTAAAAATACGAAAACTAGCTGGGCATGATGGCATGCACCTGTAGTTCCAGGTACTCGGGAGACCAAGGCAGGAGAATTGCTTGAGCCTGGGAAGCAGGCTCAGATCATACCACTGCACTGCAGGCTGGCGACAGAGTGAGACTCCATCTCAAAAAAAAAAAAAAAAAGGAAGTCCAGTCCTTCTTCTGCCACAAATATGTCAAGGAATCTTCAGGATAAATCTACTGGGCCATTGTTCCCCACCCCTCTCAGGTGAACCAGGACCACACAACTCCAACACCCTACAGAAGTCAAGTGGGATCAGAATTTCTGCTCCTGTGGCATTGCTCCTCAAAAATTCTCTGACAGTAAAATTGGCATGCCACACAAGAGTTGCATGAAAAGGGACGATTCCTTCTGCATGACATTCACATGGGTTCACAGCCACGTGATTTATTGGCAGGCTTCCTCTCCACAGTTGACACTTTTTCCCAGGGCTTGGGTTAGAGTGAGCCCCATGACAGACGGTTGTCATGCTTCTCACTCTGACCTCCAGGCTGAGGCTGGGTCCGACTCCCTGTGCCCGCCTCCTTCTTATACAAGCCCTCTCCAGAAGCCTCCAGGGTCTCTACCTGGCTCAAATTCCAGCTCCATTTGGGTTATGCTAGTCCACCAGACATATTTTTGTCTGGCTGTGTCAACATTTCTTCCCAGCAGGTCTTTAGTAAATTGAGGCAGGCAAACATGCCTGAGAGGAAAGCTGCCTCCTCACTCAAATCACCAGAAAGAGCACTGTCTCAGCTTTCATGCTGCTAAAACACCCTGTTAGAATTAGAGCAGACAACTAAGCCTTCCAGGTATTAGAGACACTCAAACAAGCTCTCTAGAAGAGTGGGTTACATCATAAGATTTCAGTAAAAGAGACATTTACTTACTTAAATTCTAACTACCTCATTTACTATCTAGGTTTCCTCAGGCAAATTTCTTATCCTCTTTGGGCCTCGATTTTCTTAGCCATAAAATCAGTGTTAAAATATCTATACCAAGTGGTAGGTATGAGTATTAAAAATGAAATAGTATATATCAAATGGCCTGGCCCAGAAGAAGTAAAAATAAAAGTTACTGCCCAGACAGCTTTTCTTCAAAGCCATTAAGACTGAAGTGAAGAGAGAGAGGGATGGAGACCTCTCTATAGATGTAAAAGAATGAGAGGAAGAGACTGGGGCCCAATACTGTCCATTGATTTATTCAGTACAAGAATTATTTCTTCCAAAACACATTCACATCTCACTATCAATGCGGCATTCACACTTCCTCGGGGATTGCTTAATGCAGACACTGCTATTTTATCAACCCTTTCTGGAGAAAATAGAGGCACCAAGGAGGTGACGTTTTAGGTTCCTCCAGAAAGTCAAGAGAAGTATAAAGTCAAATTAATCTTAAGGCAAGACAAACATATATAAAACATTTTAGATTGTTTGGTATTTTAAATGGTTAATCTGCTACTTACTTCTTATATAGTGCCTACTGCGTATCAGACACTCTGCCAGGTGCTTTATGCAGTATTTTTATTCAACAAATATTTGTTGACCATCCTTGAAAACCAGACACTATTCTGGACCCTGAGAATATAATGAGAAGCAAAGAGACATGTGCTCTCTGCTCCTGCGTAGTCCTGTGCAGGAACCAACCAAATAGTCACACAAGTAAGTGAATAATTACACAATGTGATAAGCACAATGAATGAGAGTTACACAGCATGAATAGAGTACACAATGGTTTGTAAAACACAGCTTTTCAGCAGAAGTGTCATTTGAGATGAAATCTAAAGGAAGAAATACAGTGAACTAGGGGACCAAGAGGGAGAGAAGTTTCTGGGCAGGGGAAACAGCCAGTACAAAGACCCTGGGGCAGGACAGAGCAGGCAACATTCAAGAAACTAGGTCCCGTGTGGCTGGTTCACAGAAAGAGAGAGAAGAATGAGGTCGGATGAATCTCGAGAGACCCTGAGGCTCTAGTATTCTACTTGTAAACTTTAGGCTTCATCCTAAAAGCAATAAGTCATTAAATCAATCAATCAATCAATTTATCTGTTTAGGCATTTGGGATTTTTCAGGTATATCATCCTACCATAACCATCTACATAATATCTAGTGTAGAATTCAAATCCACTAGACCATGAAATAAATATTGTCTGCATCTAATTCAGAACCCAATAGCTTTTATGAATGAATAGCTGTCAGATAGGCCTACCCCTTTTTATCCATAAATTCCTCTGCAGACTTTTAGAACCAAACAGTTACATATGCTGTGTCACTCAAAATGTGGGTTCAGTGGAGACAGAAAACGTATTCGGGATGCTAAGACAGACCTCTGCTTCTCATGTATGTTACTACAAGAGTAAGAAGTTTTGAGGTAAAAGCTGAATTTTGGCTTCAAAGTCTTAAGAAAGCTACATCTGCACCACTCAACATAGCAATCTGGAAGTTCACATGGTGAGAATTAAGCATTTCTCACTCAGTTATAAACTGTGAAACACATTTGAAAATATAATTTATAATCAGAATTAGCCTTTTGTCATACCTGGCCAGCAGTAGCTATCTGATTACAAAGTTATATTCATTAGAGTGTGAAGATCATTGAGATGAATGGTGCAATGATCTCCATGAGCTGTCCCAGGTTTAGGAAGGCACATTAAATAGGACAAATTCACCTTGGCTCTCAGTACAACACATGTCACATCAGAACACAGTTCATCAGATGACAGCTTTAAGACAAGGTTTGGGAAATAGACTTTGAGAAAGTTTCTAGACGCAAGAAACGTCACAAATAGTCGACAATTCCTTAAAGCTCTTCATCATCCCACCCCATATGCCAGGATGGCAAAAGTACAGTGACCATTTGCTCCATTTAGCAGTATCTCTTTTTCTCTTAAATTTACTTCATGAGTAGCATGCCCCTTTCTAAATTAAAATGAGTTTAATTGAAAAGTTTCTCATTTTAAGAATGTTTCATCACCTTTATAGTTATCAGAAATAACAGAAAATTTTAAGAATTTTTGCTAAAGTGGAGTTAAGTAATCATTGCTCTTCGTCTTGGCCAGACTCCAAGGACTCTGGACCAAATATACAAAATTTATAAGAGATGGAGGAGGAAACAAAGTCTGTGTTAAATATTCAGGATCAACTGTTTTAGGATCATGAATTTTTGAGATTCTAAGAAAAGCATGTCATTGTTTAATTAATTCCTAATTTCTGAACTAACAGCTAATTCATGTCCTTAATTTTTTTTTTTGTTTACTTTTTTGGCCATTATATTACCATGTCCCTCGGATAATTGCTAAGCAAAAGGAAGCAAAAAAATGAAAACACATCTCTGTGGTATCTTATTAGCAGCTCTTGTGAACATTTAGTTAAGGAAACTGAAGCTTTCAGATCCAATAAGATTTCTGCATAATATGTCTGTTTGTATGCTCTCCCAATCTCTTGTTAATGTATCTCATCAAGACCTTTGCTGCATGTCTTTGGGATTTAAAGAACAAAACTTCACAAGGAATTTTAACAGCTGAACTCCCAATGTGTTTGTAATGTGTACAACACAACTTAATCTAAAAAGTTGCATCATTTTATGGAAAGAGCACTACATTCTGAGTCAGGAAATCCTGGTTGGCAGCTTTGCCTCTACTAGGAACTTGACTCTTGATTTTTCATAAGGGAAGATTCAGGTCAAATTTTCTTCACCTTTCACAACCGTCCTAAGTAGAATGAGACACCATCATCTACAGCACTCCACAAGCACCATTTCCCTCTCTATCACTGGTCTATAGTAACTGTTTGTAAACATATAGATGCCTCTCTGTTCACCTCCAATCCTCATTCTCACTGAGACCTTTAGTTTCCTTGAGAGCAAAAGTAAATCATTCATTTTTATCTCCTTAATGATTTGAATGGTGCAACATTCAACAAATGTTCCTTGGATAAATGGATGGCCATGAATTCTTGCCTAGTCTTATCCAGTAACAAGTCTTTGTTTCTCTCTAAATTTCTCCAGGCATCCCTTCAGGACCTCTTGCCCTATAGACTGTATTCTGATTGTTATCTGGTGTTGGAAATAGACCCTTGGTGCCACAAAGAAAATTAGCACTGAGACAAAGGATCTTTCAGCATCACAGTTTTTACTTCCTGGGCTGCAGGAAGGGTACTCTGATGGCAAGATAGCTAGTGAGAGTACCTAGATAACAAATTTTAGGCTTAGACTAGTAGAAAATATATGTACTAACTTCAAAACATCACTTTAATGTAACAAATTTCTCTAGATCACTTAATATGGGTTCCTAAATGAACTGAGCTGTGATTCTATCACTCCCCAGCAGAACATATGTTGCAAACTGCCACAGTCATCTTTCTCATCCCACACATTCTTCTAGAACCTTGCCACTCCCTGTCAAAAAGTGGAATCTATGTTCTCCCCGTTTAAACCTAGGGAGGGCCTTTGTGACTGCTTGGAATAACAGAGTACAGGGCTAATAATGCTAAGTAACTTCCAAACTAGTTTTTAAAAGGCAACACAGCTTCCACCTGGCTCTCTTCCAGGACACTTGTTCTTACAACCCAGCCACCATTTTGTGAGGAAGCCCAAGCTACATACAGAAGGCCATGTTAGGAGGGAGCCAAGCCCACAGCCCTCAATCCCATCCAAGCTCCCAACCAATCTCCAGTACACATTTGCCAGACATGTGTGTCACCTTGAAGCAGACCCTCCAGCCTTCAATTAATCTACCCTACCTGACACCACATGGAGCAGAGACAAGCTGAGCTCTGCCCAAATTACAGATTCGTGAACAAAATTAATTATTATTGTTATTTTAAACAACTAGGTTCTTTGTTTGTTTGTTTGTTTGAAACAGAGTTTCATTCTCATTGCCCAGGCTGCAGTGCAATTGCACGATTTCAGTTCACCACAACCTCCACCTCCCAGGCTCAAGCGATTCTCCTGCCTTAGTCTCCTGGGTAGCTAGGATTACAGGCATGCCCCACCCCACCAGGCTAATTTTGTGTTTTTAGTAGGGATGGGGTTTCTCCATGTTGGTCAGGCTGGTCTCGAACTCTCAACCTCAAGTGATCCGCCCGCCTTGACCTCCCAGAGTGCTGGGATTACGGCCATGAGCCACCATGCCCAGCTGCAACTAGGTTTTGAAGTGGTCTGATTACACAGCAAAAAAGGTAACTGGAACAGTAAGTATGAAGGTGAGAGCAAAGCAGAGGGCTAATTTTGTTTTTCA
Organism: Cacajao melanocephalus; assembly: GCA_963573385.1. Lineage (NCBI taxonomy): Eukaryota > Metazoa > Chordata > Mammalia > Primates > Pitheciidae > Cacajao > Cacajao melanocephalus. The sequence continues at coordinate 11,962 of CAUYLG010077713.1, forward strand.
AGTGATCCAAAATGAAACTTGAAATCTAAATGCATTTAAACACTTCACTTCTTAAAAGTATTTGTGATGATTTAAAATAAAAAAAAAAAAGACCTGAGTATAGATTTACTTTTTAATGGAGCCTTTGTTATATAAAAGCTTTTCCTGTCTTATTTCCAACCATTTGGGGTCCTAAAGTAGTGAACTTTTAAAAATTTTACAAGTCCTATGTTTCTAGATGCTACTCCTTTTTATTTCTATTTATAAACAAGTCCATGTTTGCCTGGGTTTTATCTCTTATTTTCTAATACTTGTTAACTTCAACTAGTAATAGCCAGTACATACTACCACCATTCTATTTTCCAGCCACTTCCCCTAGAGGTGTGGGCTACATGGGCACATTGCCTTCCAAGCTACCACAGACAACGTTTTACCAAATGTCTTGTCACAGTAGAACATGATCCTGTTTTTCCAGTCTCTGATATTCATTTCCTTGAATCCTACCTCTTGCCACCTTCCACCAACCTCTAAGCCAATTTCACACCTTTTAGGATATTTTAAGGCAGAACGTCACTTTGTGTCACAGAATATATATAAATTATGATAATGCTACCTACATAACAATAAATTTCAGTGGCTTAACCAGTGGTGTGCTGGTAAAATGACTCTCTGAAATAAGAGCCCTGATTTACAGCACTTGCCAACCTCCACATCTCCAATCACACTGATTCCAAGCTATCAGCTTGATGTCAACTGGCTTACACAATTCCTGAAAATTTAACAGTCAGTTCTTGCCAGCCAGTGAAAGTCAGAGAGTTAATTTAAGCACACTAGTGGGTTTAACCCAGTGTATAAAATTCAATCAACAGTGGGAGGAGCTGAGAAAAAGAGCTTGCTTCACAGTGACCCAGGGTGAAAAAGGCTCTAGCCCATTCCACTCATGGTTTTCAAGGTCATTTGATGCCAAAATTTATCTAATAGACAGGGAGGAAGGATGATGGAGGATCCCCAAGGAGGATTTTATAGGCCAGGCCTGGAAGTGATGTACATAACTTCAGTCACATTCCATTTGCGAAAATCTAGTTTATGACTACTCCTAACTGCAAGGAAGAGAGGAATGTAGTCTAGTTGTATGTCCTGGTGGAAAGGGAAACAAGTTTATCTAACACCTGTCCAGTCTCTGCCACTGACCCCAGACCCAAGCAGGTCAGTTTTGTTAGCCACAAGGCTGAAATTATGATCATCATGGTATAAAGCATGGCCTATTGTTTTCAGGAATTATACAGTCACTGTAGCTGCAAGCACTTAAGCAGGCCCAGCTCTGATTGGCATGTTCTACCAGGTTCATGGTAGAGGTGACTTGTTCAAGTTAAGTAACAGAACCCTAGTTTTCTTATCTGTTTATATGATCTTGCATACCCAGGATGACAAGAAAAACATTGAACTTAGAATGCAGAGGAAGCTTCATAATGAGTTCAAACCTTTACAGAGAGACAGCTTCAGTTTAACCAGTCAGGGATTCCTATATCCCAACTTTGTCACTGTTGGCTCTCTCTGATTTAAGTTCCCTATATGAAAGTTGAGTAATTACACCTAATTCACAGAATAATGATGAATAGGTTGAATAATTACTACAAAATAGTAGGACATAGCAGTTACTCAAGAAATGTTATTTCCTTCTCCCCTCCCCACCTAACAAGGGACACATTCAGCCAAATTCCAGTAGGCAAGGTTCATTGCTGGTGCTCCTCCACAGATATTGTTAGCACGTCTACCACTTGACATGATCTACAACAGACTCTGAAGCTTCCCTCTCCTCTCTTTTCCCAAGAAAATTTCTCTGGCTTCTCATCTGAGTCATGCTTGGTTCTCTACTAACCAGGTTAATGTGTTTAGTAATTTTTGAACATTCTGGAGACATTGCGGTTGCCAAAATAACTGGGGGAAGAAACTCAGAGATGGTAAACATCCTGCAATACCCAGGAATTAGACACAAGAAAAAATTACCCTTGCCGTTGTATCAATAGTGCCTCCCACTATATGGAATTTAATAGTGAAAATTTAAAAAAAAAAAAAGCTTCATAGTGGGGAAACAGAAGGACTCCTCTAAGGCACCGTACACTGGCCACTCTTCTGCACCTTAGTTTTTGACTCACACATCCCCTGAGGTGTTTCTGCAAGAGAGAAAGCCTTGTACTTTTCTCTTCCACCAAGTAGCTAGACCGCACTTCACCCCACCCCCACCCCAGAAGTATTCTGACCACTTTTTCTATGCATCTGACCTCATGATCCAAGTACACATAATCAAGTCTGTGGGAATCATCCCAAGGGTTAAAGCCATTCCTTTCCACTTAAAATGGTGATGACTGACCTGGGAAGCAATAATTAAGTCTGAGTATAGATAAACAATAGGCAGGCTTGCACAACCAAATTCTTATTACAGTCAGGTCAAAGTCAAAACTAATGACAAGTTGTGTCAAAAATAATGACACACAAAAACCTCTCGCTTAAGTGTGTTTAATTCACAGATAGTCACTTTTAAGCATAAAACAGGCCTCCTATTCATTTGGATGTCACGAAATGGCAAAGTTGATACTGCTTAATGTAAGAAACTATTAGCTGATGTGTATTTAGATTTCTGTTTAAAAACTAGAGTGTTAAACCTCTTCCCCTAAAAAGACTTTCAAGTTGATCAAAGATACAGGATTGTCCTAATTCTTTTCAAACGTAGACTATCTTTAAAAAGTTAGAGCAAGAAATGTGTCTACAATTAAATAAAATTAGATCTCTTAAGATGCTTGCAATTTAAGATTTTTATCTTTTTGATGGGACTAATCCCAAAGTATTTTATGACTAGGTGAAGTCCCTTTTTCTATAGCATGGGTTCTGAGTCCAAGACCCAACAGGTCACAGATTTGCCTTCTATAATATACATTTTATGAAATAAAACTGCTCCAAGGCTGAGTTGAAAAGCACAGAAGGTGCTCAAGTGCTGCAGTCCGCCTGCAATCCTATGCATTCACAGACACTGGGCATCAGGCCCTCTGGCCCCAAACCAAGAAGTTGCTTAAGAAAGAGCTGGCTCATCCCTGGGGTCATTTAACCTTCACTCCTCAGACAGAGCTTGTTTAAGCATTCTGCTCCTCAGATCCAGCTTTTGGCCCCCAGTTCCTGAGGGGCCTTTAAGCCCCTAGTTTCTTGTCTTACGACCCACAGAGGACCTCTCTGATTAGAATGGAAGCAGCAGATGAAGCTGGACCTGAATATTTTTCCATGAGCCTGAAATCTCTGTTGACATTTCCTCTGCCTCTCAGCCAGGACATTTTGAATCAGCGAGAAACTATCTGATTTCTCCATTTGATGTGATTACCTGAACACAGTGCAGCAGGAGGCCCAGACAAGATGCACAGGGTTGTTGTGAACTAAAGCTCCTTATTCCTTGAGATTAAAAAGATACATGGTAATTCTGCTGCCCGAGGCCAGAGGCATCGAGTTTCTCTCAGTGCAGACTTCCTCAAATTGGAAAGGAACTATCATTAAAAACATTACTAAAAATCTGTTTCTCAGCAGGGGCCCAATGGCCCCTCAGTTAGAAACCAGCACTTTCCTGCTGCCCACAGGCCCTTTCTTTGGAATCTAGACACCATCCCAAGTTGAAGGAGACCGGTCATAGATTCACTGGGTCCTTCCCCAGAATTCCCACCAAGATGCTGCCCAGTAAAGGGTGACAAACACATCTTTTCCTCCATGCCAACGACTTAATCATAAGGAGATTTAATCATAAGAGCAGTCTCAAACTGCCTGCCTTGAATCTCACAATCCTCTGTGAGAACCACATTATTGCCTCTATTTTGCAGACGAGAAAACTGTGGTCCAGCTTCCACAAGGGTCAAAGGAAGAGAAGCAGCCAAACCAAGAGTGCAACCCAAACGGTCTGGGCTCCAATACCAGTGCTCCTGCCAAGCCCCCGCCCTGCAGCTGGCTTCTCAAAGCCTCCCTTCCTGGCAGCAGCAGAGAGCACCCGGCCGTGCCTTCGTTCTTGTTTAATAAGCAGTGCTGGAAAGTTGACTGCAAGAAATCAGCAAGTATTAACCTGTAACTAACGTGGGTCTCATCATCTTTGTACATGAGTTTTTTTAATCGGACAAATCTAAATAAGACACTCGTGTGGGTATTTATTGTAATTCAGCCTCCAGACCACAACTGGAGAGCATGTTGCTGCTGGTTCTTAGCAGGTCAATTAGTGGGTGGATGCTGGCATCCTCCAGGAACTATATCCTGCTTTACAATATTTAGCCTACTCATATGCCTGTAAATTATATGAACTGAAATACAACATATTATATACCCAGGTCCACACAACCAAAGGGAACCACCCTAATAATGTTCAGTCAAAAATGGCCCAGCTTAATCCTGAATTATTTAGGTAACTAAGGGCAAGCCAAAGCTATTTGTCCGAATTATCTAGTGGCATGTGATTTTCTGTGCTCTCTGGACAAGCTTTGTAAATGTCAGTCATGCTTTTGTGTACTTCATATGCCCTCATATATGTTTATCATTACAGGTTGATGTGAATTTTATTTTATAGGCTCAGTTATTCCTGTGGGTATTTCCAGTCTTAAATGAAGTGCTTATTTCACAAACCACAATTTCAACCATTCCAAGATCCATCACTAAACTTATACTTTAAACAACTTGAAAACATATAAAGTTGTCAATTCACTCTTCTGCCTAGGATATTAACTTCACACCCAAACAGCAGCATAAGGAGACAGTGTCAGACAAGCGTGAGACACAGAGGGGCTCCTCCAACTGGGGAGGGGGGAGACCCTGATAGTTATTTCAGGGGACTCTGTCATTCATTTCATTACTCTTGCCATCAAGTTGCAATCTCCTCTTTCCCTGCAACTAAATCATTCTGAATATGTTAACTCCAGGACACTAATACCTTTTACATCCAACAGAGAAAAGAAATATAATAAAGTAAAAGTGAACAGACCTGTACAGCCAATGGAGAAGACAAATATAATAAAGTAAAAGTGAATGGACCTGCCCTTCCCTTCTATATGCAGGTAACAATGAGATGTATTGGATATTACTCGCCAATTCTTTTTAGTGTAATGTTTTCCTGCATCGAATCACTTTTCTTCCTACTTCCTGCAGCTGAACAGACAGCTGGAAGTCAGCTGCGTCGAGTCTAGCATAATAGGTTTTTAAATGTGTCACTGTCTATTAATTATGTGACATTGTCTCTCATTCTGTTTTGGGAATGGACTGTGCTGGATGCTAGAGGTAGGCAGACAGCTCAGCAATTTGCCATCGTGGCTTTTTCTAGTGAAGCAAATTTTTCCTCTCTTATCCCACTAACCAAGGTTAGAAGACCAGTGGAGGAGCTGGGAAAAATCCTAACTCTGAGGCTGTCCCAGAACTGAAGTTCCAACTCAGGTGCTATTGCCTTAAACCATCAGAGCCCTCTCCAAAACTGATGTCCAGTGTCATGCTCATTCATGGTTTTGGTCACCCACATGCATTCTTTTTATAGCCTGTCCCAGAAGAGGTCTTCATTTTTATGATTTTATAACCCACTCATTAGAAATGTCTGAGATGGCATTCCACTCGTAGGTTGCATGGTGTGGTTATGAACTTCCTTTGATCACTGTTCCATCAATTTGACATTAACTGCTGCAATTTACAACTGCTCCAGCTTTCTAACTCTTATTGTGCCTTCTGCAAGTGGAGAAAGAAAAAAAGGGGGTAGGGGAGACCTCTGCTGCCCAGGGGAAGTTTAAAAGAATGTGATGGCTTGTTAAAACCTGAAAGGACAATGTGGGGAGGGGATCTCTGAAGACAGCAAAGCAAGCCTGGTAATGAATCGTCTCACTCCCCGCTGTGAACACCAGTGACCTGACATGTCCAGCAAGGCAGAGGAGTGAATAATTCACTGTAAGAGTCACAGGCCTCCTGGTAGGCCACAGCATTGCCTTGTCTTACAAATATGTTCTCCCACAGAATCAGACCTGACAGGCTGGTTCGTCCAAGAAATGTTTAAACAAAAGCCTTGTGTGAGAGAAAGAGCACCTTGTGATTTTGGCCCAGAACTCTCAGAGCTGAAGTTCCTGGTGAGCACTTGGCTGGCTAATAAATCCGCAAGCATCAAAGCAAAGGCAATCAAAAATGGAACAGGTCAGAAGATGCGGAGGCCCTGCTCCTGTCTGATGAAATTGTGATGAAGTCAGACAAAAATCCGTTTTCACCACATACGCAAATTGAAGTCACATTAATTGTCTGACTTGAACCCACAAAGTGAAGAAAGTATAATGCAGCTGGGAATTCCAGGTGACCTCTTGACCTTGACTTTTGCAATTTAATTTAAAAGAGAAAAAAATAAGTATGTTTTTCTTTGAATGAAGAACCAGAAAGGTGTCAAGACCCTTTGGTTGGATTTACTCTTTTTGGTGGCTTAAAAATAGACTGCAGAAGTTTTTGCAATTTTTTTGGAGGCCAGGGCAATTGGTTTGTGGAAAGAGATATCTCAGTGTTACACCAAAGAATAAGACATTCTGAGTCCTTAGCCCCTCTTCTTCCTGGATGGGGATCAGGCAGACATGACGAGACAAATGAAAGAAGAAGTGGGAGCTGGCCTCAAGGAAGAACACTTTAATTCTTCACGATGCTTCCCCCTTTCTGCTGATCTGAGGAAGTGAGGTACGCAGAGAATTGGTAGAATACAGAGAGACTGCCCCCAGAAGGCTTCTGATACATCAATATGCATATAACTCAGCTGACTGTTAAGAACAGGACTGGGGTACATTATGCTTGAGAAAAGTTTTACTTTGAATGAATACTTGACCTAAATTGCTAATGAAATTGCTCATTCTGCAAACTGAGCTAAACCAGCCTTGAAACACACACTGCATAGGCAAGGCTCCATTACTTAGAGCAGAGATTCAGGTGCACCTCATGGTAAAGGTGTAAGGTCTGACCGTGCCGTCGAAAGCGTGGCGACCCCCCACGGCCTGCATGTACACCTCTGGAGGGTCTTCTGGAATTAGAAAACCTGAAGACTATGAAAAGTGGAAGAACTATCAACCTCTGCGGTGCCTAACTAACTTGAGACATTCTTCTATTGTTTCTTATTCCGCCCTCAACAGACAAGGCCACTGGGCTTTGCAACTGACCTTGATCAACTTCATGACTCCATACCCTACGACCTCCTCCCAGCTTGCAAACCTACGACCCCCTGCCAGCTTGCAAAAAACAGCCCTAAAAGTTACTTCTCTAACTTTCCACTGTTTACTCCAAACCTATAAAACCAACTCCTATCCCTCCACTGACTCCATTTTCGGCCTCAGCCCACCCTCACCCGGGTGAATAAACAGCCATGCTGCTCAGGCAAAGCCCGTTTGGGGGTTCCTTCATTCAGAGCGCATGTTTTAACATTTGATGCCGAAACTTGGGATGGGAGAAATCCTATGGGAGACCAAATCCCCTGTCGCTGTTCTCCTTGTGCTCCTTCATGAAGAGACCTACCTATGACCTAGGCTCATCAGACGAGCCCACGGATACACTCACCATCCTCAGATCAGGTAAGCGATTTGCCTCAACTCTCTCCTGTAGCCTTTTCTCACTGCCTGTCAGCCTCCTCCTATCAGTTTCATTTTCCTCTCCCTTTCAATGGAGACAAGAAAGACGGGACTTTCCGTGAGGTTCATGACCAGAAAAAGAATCCTACATAAGTCACGGAACCAGGAAGACAGTCTTCCCTCGGTGACTGACCATTGTGGAGACATCGGCTCTGGTCACTCGCCCACACTCATAGGTGACGGATCAACACAGGGGACTGACTCACCCCACGTTCAGATCCGGGTTCAGTCTGGGACACCTGCTAAGCTGCTTGGTCGTGCATTCACTTTCTTTGTCTTCACCGCTCTTCTTAGACTATGGGCGATCTCCCCTCTGCTCTCCACTCCTCCCTCCTCTCCCTTAGCCTGCGTTTTGAAAAACCTCAAACCTCCCCAGCTATCACCTGACCTAAAACCTAAGTGTCTCATTTTCTTCTGCAATGCCACTTAACCAAAATATAAACTGGACAATGGCTCTAAATGGCCAGAATTTTTTCTATCCTGCAGGATCTAGATAACTTAGGTCGTAAAATGATCAAATGGTCTGAAACTCCCTACGTCCAGGCATTTTTTTTTACATGCCAATCCCTCTCTAATCTCTGCTCCTTCTCTCCCTTCCACCTGCCCCACTTGCCTCTGCCAGCAACCCAGAATCCTCCTTGTTAATCAACCCTTCTGACCTTTCTCCTCCTCACCTGTCCCAACCAGGCCCTAATCCAGGACCCAACACTCCCACCAAAGGCTTCCCCCTCTTCCTCAGCCCATAACCCACCTCCCCATGCCCCACCTGAAACCTCCCCATGTCCCTCCTCCCACCTCCCCATGCCCCTCCTGCCACCTCCCCATGCCCTTCCTGAAACCTTCCCATGCCCCTCTTGCCACCTCCCCACCTCATACCAGGTCCAGCTTACAGTTTAGTCCCTCAGCTAACTCCTCTGCCCCTGCCCAACAATTTCCCCTTTGAGAGGTGGCTGGAGTCAAAGACATAGTTAGGAAGTGAGGTTCGCAGAGAACTGAGAGAATACACATTCCTTTCTTTTTATCCAACCTTTCCCAAATCTGCCAATATTTAGGCTCCTTTTCATCAGATCCTTCAATACTTAACCCAGTCCTACCTCACCTGGAATGACTTAAATGTCATCCTTACTTCTGCTCTTACCCCTGAAGAACGCTCAATATGCATTTTATCACCCAATCAGCCCCTGACATTTAAAAGCTACAGAAATTTAAATCTGGCCCTCAAACCCCACAACAGGAATTAATCAACCTCACCTTCAAGGTGCTCAGTAATAGGGAAGGGACTGCCCAGCTGCAGCACATCTCAGAACTGCAGATGCTTGCCTCTGCCGTAGGACAAACCTCAGCCGCACCACCAGCTCACAAAGACTTCACAGCACCCAGACTGTAGCTTCCAGTCGCCCCTCCAGGACCTTGCTTCAAGTGTCGGAAACCTGGCCACTGGGCCAAGGAATGCCCACAGCCCGGGATTCCTCCTAAGCCCTGCCCCATCTGTGCAGGGCCCCCATGGAAAGTTGGACTGTCCGACTCACGTCACTGCTCCCAGAGCTCCTGGACCTCCAACCCAAAGCTTCCCAGATCGAATCCTTCCCAGATCTCCTCAGCTTGGTGGCTGAAGACTGATGCTGCCCAAACATCTCGGAGGCCCCCTGGACCATCACGGATGCCAAGCTTCAGGTAACTCTTAGAGTGAAGGGTAAGTTCATCCCCTTCTTAAGACTTGGACCACCCACCTCCAAGCTGCCTTCTTTTCAAGGACCTGTCTCCTCGGCCTCCATAACTGTTGTGGGAATTGACGGCAAGGCCTCCAGGCCTCTCACAACTCCCCAGGTCTGGTGTCAATGAGGCCAGCACTCCTTTCCACATTCTTTCCTAATCATCCCCACTTGTCCAGCTCCCCTGTTAGGCTGAGATAGCCTAACAAAATCGTCTGCCTCCTTAACTATTCCTGGGCTACAGCCACACCTCGTTGCCACCGTCTTCCCCGAACTCGTACCTCGTCCCCAAACCCATACCTCCCTTATGTCCCCCTACCTTAACCCTAGGGTGTAAGACACCACCTCCCCATCTGTGGCTATTAGTCACTCACCCCTCATCATCCCCTTAAAACCTAACCACCCTTACCCCATCCAGCACCAGTACCCCATCCCACAACAGGCTTTAAAATGCCTAAAGCCTATTATCTATTGCAACATGACCTTTGAATTCCTACAAACTCTCCTTACAATTCCCCTATCCTACCTGTCCAAAACAACAGACAAATTCTACAGACTAGTCCAAGACCTCCGCCTCGTCAATCAGATTGTACTTCCCATCCACCTGGTTGTACCAAACTCCTATGCCCTCCTATCTTCCATATCCCCTTCTACAACTTACTATTCTGTTCTTGACCTCAAAAATGCTTTTGTCTGAAGTCCAAATTTCTTCCCCATCTGTTATAATCCTTCACCAGCATACACACGTTCTCCCTGCCAACCATGTCCAGTCAATTTCCCAAACCCAACCCCATCCACTAAACAGCAGCTTCTCTCCTTCCCAGGCATTGTGGGATACTTTCACCTCTGGAGACCGATTTTGCCCCCATAACCAAACCATTACTTTAGCAACTTACAAAAGGAACCTTAGCTGACCCCATAGACCAAATCACAACTTAAACCACACCCCAGAAAGCCTCTGTTTCTATTATTTTCTGTGTAACTGTGCTCAAATTCACTGTACTTATTTACTTTTACATGTTCTGCTTTTGTTTAAGTTGCCAGTTTACACTTTTCCTCCAGGCAATTCTCTCTCAGAGTCAATAGATAATCTTCAGTGGCAGGGAACTCTCAAATTCTTCCACCCCAATAAAATCCTCTTCTTTTCTTCTATAGTCACTCTTAATCTCACTGCTCATACCCAATCTTGCTAATGAAACTGATGGTAGACACCACACGCTTTCTCATACATCGTGGAAACAAGAGCTCTTCCTCCACACAGTCACCCTACCGAACCCCGCCACAACCTTTAACAGCCTCACCCCTTGCTGCTTCCCTTGGCTTTTGGGTCCAAGGCCCCAGCCCCCTCAGAACACTTTCTCACCTTTTCAGTTTACACTTCCAGTTCTGTCTAAGCCAAGGACCTTTTTTTCCTCTGTGGTTCTTCTTACATCTGCCTTCCTACCAACTGGACAGGCACTTGTACCCTAGTTTTCCTTACTCCCAAAATTCAGTTTGCCAATGGAGACAAAAGATTCCCTGTTCCCCTTGTGTCCCGGCACAATACAAGCCGGTCATTCCATTCATCCCCTTATTTGTAGGGTTAGGAATTACTACTGCACTCTTCACAGGCATAGCAGGCCTTACCACTTCAATCATCGCCTTCCATAGCCTATCTAATGATTTCTCTGCCAGCACTGCAGAATTAACTCAATCACTATCCCTTCCTTCAAGCTCAAGTAAATTCCCTAGCTGCAGTTGTCCTCCAAAAACCACAGAGGTCTTGATTTACTGACTGCTGAGAAAGGAGGTCTTTGCCTATTCCTAAATAAAGAAAGGTGTTTTTACGTAAACCAGTCCTGCCTAGTATATGATGCCATCAGTAAATTAAATGCCAGAGTCCAGAAGCTTGCTAATCAGGCAGATGGTTATTCTGGACCCGGCTGGAATGGCTGGACACTGTCTAACTGGGAGTCATGGCTTCTTCCAATCCTTAGTCCCCTGATACCATCTTTCTCCTTCTCTTATCTGAACCCTGTGTTTTCTGGTTAATCTCTCAATTCCTACAAAACTGTATACAGTGATAACCAGTCAATATGACAGGTGCTCCTTCTAACAACCCCGCAATATCACCCCTTGTCCTGCAATCTCCCAGCAGTCTAAATTCTTTCCCAGTTTTAGGTTTCTGCGCTATCCCCAATCCCACTCGAAGAAGCCCTGAGAAGCATTGCCCCATCACCCCTCTGTGCCCGCCTTCCTAATATTCCACTGCCCTCCACTCTTCATTTCCTTTTCCTTTATATTACTAATATAAAAAGACAAGAATGTAAGGTCTGACTGAGCTGTGGAAAGCATGGTGACCCCCGTGGGCTGCACGTACACCTCTGGAGGGCCTTCCAGAATTAGAAAACCTGAAGACCATGACAAGCTGAAGAACTATCAACCCCTGCGCACCTAACTAACTTGAGACATTCTTCTATTGTTTCTTAATCCGGCCTCAACTGACAAGGCCACTGGACTTTGTAACCGACCGAGGTCAACCTCATGACTCAATACCCTACGACCCCCTCCCAGCTTGCAAAAAACGCCCTAAAGTTACTTCTGTAACTTTCCGCTGTTTACCCCAAACTTATAAAACCAACTCCTATCCCTCCACCCTCCAGTGACTTCATTTTTGGCCTCAGCCCACCTGCACCTGGGTGAATAAACAGCCATGTTGCTCACACAAAGCCTGTTTGGGGGTCTCTTCATTCAGAGCACGCATTTTAACAAAAGGGTTCTAAAAATCCTAAGACAAGGGGAGGGTGTGCTTGGCATGAACAGTCACCTCTCCCAATATCCCTAAATAAGCTCCAGTGTGGAAGTGTCATGAATTAGTCATGGGACTCTTTTCTGATGCTCAGAGTATAAGAGTTAGTCTTTGCCACATCATTGCCAACCTTTGGCATTGTTAGCCTTTTTAGTTCTGATGCATCATGGTTTGTCACTGTGATTTTAATTCATATTTCCCTGATAAGTCAGAGAAACCATGAAATGTGTCTTTTAAACAGAAAGTAAAAGGTGTGCTTTTAATAACTGAGCAACTAATGCAATATGAGGCTATTACAGGCAAACAGGGATATATGGTCTCCCTACTGCTGACTAATAAGGTTAAGCATTTTTTCATGTTTGTTGTATCCTCTGAGAATTCATCTAATGAATTGTCTTTTTCTTTATTATTTTTCCACAAGTTATTAGGGTACAGATGGTTTCAGGTTACATGAGTAACTTGTTTAGTGGTGATTTGTGAGATCCTCGTGCACCCATCACTTGAGCAGTATACACTGCACCATATATGTTGCCTTTAATCCCTCATTCCCCACCTACTCTTCTAAGTCCCCAAAGTCCACTGTATCATTCTTATGCCTTTGCATCCTCATAGTTTAGCTCCCACATGTCGGTGGGAACATACGATGTTGGTTTGTGAGTTGTCTTCCTTTTATTGATAATACTGATAACAGTTCTTTACATATTCCTATATATTATATATTTTTCATATAAACTCATATATGTTTCATAAGGATATTTAGTCATAAAATATCACTCATCTGAAACCAAGCACAAAAAGGCTGAAAATTCCAAAAAAAGGAATGTGACTTCTCCTCCAAGGCAACACAACTCCTTGCTAACGAGGGAACAAAACTGGAAGAAGAATGAGTTTGACAAATTGACAGAAGCAGGCTTCAGAAGGTGGGTAATAACAAACTCCTCTGAGCTAAAGGAGCATGTTTTAACCCAATGCAAGGAAGCTAAGAATCTTGAAAAAAGGTTAGAGAAATTGCTAACTAGAATAATCAGTTTAGAGAAGAACGTAAACTACCTAATGGAGCTGAAAAACACAGCACAAGAACTTTGTGAAACATACACTAGTTTCAATAGCCAAATCAACCAAGCAGAAGAAAGGATATCAGAGACTGAAGATCAACTCAATGAAACGAAGCAAGAAAACAAGATTAGAGAAAAAACAGTGAAATGAAACAAACAAAGCCTCCAAGAAATATAGGATTACATGAGAAGACCAAATCTACATTTGATTAGTGTACCTGAAAGTGATAGGATTAATGAAACCAAGATGAAAAACACTCTTCAGGATATTATCCAGGAGAATTTCCCCAACCTAGCAAGGGAGGCCAACATTCAAAATCGGAAAATACAGATAATACCATGAAGATACTCCTCGAGAAGAGCAACCCCAAGACACATGACCATCAGATTTACCAAGGTTGAAATGAAGGAAAACATGCTAAGGGCAGCCAAAGAGAAAGGCCAGGTTACCCACAAAGGGAAGCCCATCAGACTCACAGTGGATCTCTTGGCATAAACCCTACAAGCCAGAAGAGAATGGGGACCAATATTCAACATTCTTAAAGAAAAAATTTTCAACCCAGAATTTCATATCCAGCCAAACTAAGCTTCAAAAGTGAACGAGAAATAAAATCTTTTATGGACAAGCAACAGCTGAGAGATTTTGTCACCACCAGGCCTGCCTTACAAGAGCCCCAGAAGGAAGCACTAAACACAGAAAAGAACCAGTACCAGCCACTGCAAAAACATATCAAATTTAAAGACCACCAATGCTATTAAGAAACTGCATCAACTAATAGGCAAAATAACCAGCTAGCATCATAATGACAGGATCAAATTCACACATAACAATATTAACCTTAAGTGTCAATGGCCTAAATGCTCCAATTAAAAGACACAGAGTGGCAAATTGAATTTTGATATGCTATGGAGGCCCATCTCATATGCAAAGATACACATAGGCTCAAAATAAGGGGATTTATGAATATTTACCAAGCAAATGGAAATTAAAAAAAAAAGAAAAAGCAGGAGTTGCAATCCTAGTCTCTGATAAAACAGACTTTAAAACAAAGATCAAAAATGACCAAGAGTATTGGAAATTCTGGCCACAGCAATCAGGCAAGAAAAATAAAGAGTTTTCAATTAGGAAAACAGGAAGTAAAATTGTCTCTATTTGCAGATTACATGATTGTATATTTAGAAGACCCCATTGTTTCAGCCCCAAATCTCCTTAAGCTGACAAGCAATTTAAGCGAAGTCTCAGGATACAAAATCAATGCGCAGAAATCACAAGCATTCCTATGCACCAACAATAGACAAACAGAGAGGCAAATCATGAATGAACTCCCATTCACAGTTGCTACAAAGAGAATAAAATAACTAGGAATACAACTAACAAGGGACGTGAAGAACCTCTTCAAGGAGAAATACAAACCACTGCTTAAGGAAATAAGAGAGGACACAAACAGATAGAAAAATATTCCATGCTCATGGTTAGGAAAAATCAATATCATGAAAATGGCCACGGTGACCAAAGTAATTTATAGATCCAATAGTATCCCCATCAAGCTACCATTGACTTTCTTCACAGAACTGGAAAAAAACTACTTTAAATTTCCTATGGAACCAAAGAGAGTCCACATAGCCAAGACAATCCTACACAAAAAGAACAAAGCTGGAGACATCACACTGCCTGACTTCAAACTATACTACAAAACTACAGTAATCAAAAGAGCATGGTACTGGTGCCAAAACAGATATACAGACCAATAGAACAGAACAGAGGCCTCAAAAATAAAGCCACACATCTACAACCACCTGATCTTTGACAAACCTGACAAAAACAAGCAATGGGGAAAGGATTCCCTATTTAATAAATGATGTTGGGAAGACTGGTTAACCATATGCAGAAAGCTGAAACTGGATCCCTTCCTCACACCTTGTGCAAAAATTAACTCCCGATGGATTAAAGATTTAAACGTAAGACTTAACACCATAAAAACCCTAGAAGAAAACATAGTCAATACCATTCAGTACATAGGCATAGGCAAGGACTTCATGACTAAAACACCAAAAGCAATGGCAACAAAAGCCAAATAGACAAATGGGATCTAATTAAATTTAAGAGCTTCTGCACAGCAAACGAAACTATCATTAGAGTGAATCAGCAACCACCAGAATGGGACAAAATTTTTGCAATCTACCCATCTGACCAAGGGCTAACATCCAGAATCTACAAAGAACTTTAACAAATTTACAAGAAAAAATCAAACAACCTCATCAAAAAGTGGATGAAGGATATGAACAGACAATTCTCAAAGACGACATTTATGCAGCCAACAAACATATGGAAAAAAGCTCATCATCCCTGGTCATTAAAGAAACACAAATCATAACCACATTGAGATACCATCTCATGACAGTTAGAATGGCGATCATTAAAAAATCAAGAGAAAAGAGATGCTGGAGAAATAAAAATGCTTTTAGACTGTTGGTGGGAGTATAAATTAGTTCAACCATTGTGGAAGACAGTGTGGCAATTCCTCAAGGACCTAGGACTGGAAATACCATTTGACTCAGCAATCCCATTACTGGGTATATACCCAAAGGATTATAAAACATTTAAGTATAAAGACACATGCACACATGTTTATTGCAGTTTACAACAGCAAAGACTTGGAACCGACCCAAATGCCCATCAACAATAGACTGGATAAAGAAAATGTGCACATATACACCATGGAATACTATGCAGCCATAAAAAAAAGGATGAGTTCAGGTTCTTTGCAGGGACATGAATGAAGCTGGAAACCATCATTCTCAGCAAACTGGCACAAGAACAGAAAACCAAACACCATATATTCTCACTCATAAGTGGGTGTTGAACAATGAGAACACATGGACACAGGGAGGGGAACATCACACACCAGGGCCTGTCAGGGGTTAGGTGGGTTAGGGGAGGGATGGCAGGGTAGCAATGGGGAAGGATAACATTAGGAGAAATACCTAATGTAGACGACAGGATGATAAACTCATCAAGCCACCATGGCACGTGTGTACCTATGTAACAAACCTGCAGGTTTTGCACATGTACCCCAGAACTTAAAGTATAATAGAAAAATAAAATAAAAAGAAAACTCCATCATCTCAGCCCAAAATCTCCTTAAGTTGATAAGCAACTTCAGCAAATCTTAGGATATAAAATCAATGTGCAGAAATCACAGGCATTCCTATACACCAATAACAGACAAACAGAGAGCCAAATCATGAGTGAATTCCCATTCACAATTGCTACAAAGAGAATAAAATAACTAGGAATACAACTAAAAAGGGATGTGAAGGAACTCTTCAAGGAGAACTACAAACCACTGCTCAAGGAAATAAGCGAGGACACAAACGAATGGAAAATATTCCATGCTCATGGTTAGGAAGAATCAATATCATGAAAATGGCCATACTGCCCAAAGTAATTTATAGATTCAATGCTATCTCCATCAAGCTACCATAGACTTTCTTCACAGAATTGGAAAAAAACTACTTTAAATTTCATATGGAACCAAAAAACTGCCCACATAGCAAAGACAATCCCATGAAAAAAAAAAAAAAAAAAAAAAAAAAGAAGCTAGAAGCATCATGCTACCTGACTTCAAACTATACTACAAGCCTACGGTAATCAAAACAGCATGGTACTGGTATCAAAACAGATATACAGACCAATGGAACAGAACAGAGGCCTCAGAAATAATGCCACACATCTACAACCATCTGATCTTTGACAAACCTGACAAAAACAAGCAATGGGGAAAGGATTCCCTATTTAATAAATGGTGTTGGGAAAACTGGCTACCCAT
>CAUYLG010077714.1:0-131826 GCA_963573385.1 Cacajao melanocephalus
TCTGATAAAGGACTAATATCCAGAATCTACAAGGAACTCAAATTAGCCAAGAAAAAAACAAACAATCCCATGAAAAAGTGGGCTAATGACATGAATAGACAATTCTCAAGATATACAAATGGCCAACAAACATATAAAAAAATGCTCAATGTCACTAATTATCGGAAAAAAGCAAAACCACAATGTGATACCACCTTACTCCTGGAAGAATATTCATAATCAAAAATAAAAAAATAATAGATTTTGGCATGGATGTGGTGAAAAGGGAACACTTTTACACTGTTAGCGGGAATGTAAACTAGTAAAACTATGGAAAAGGATGTGGAGATTCCTTAAAGAACCAAAAGTAGACCTACTGTTTGATCCAGTAATCCCACTACTGAATAGCCAGAGAAAAAGAAGTCATTATACAAAAAAGATACTTGTACATTCATGTTTATAGCAGCAAAATTTGCAATTGCAAAAATACAGAATCAGCCCAAATTCCCATCAATCAGTAAGTGTATGAAGAAAATGTGGTACAGATACACACCATGGAATACTACTCAGCCATAAAAAGGAACAAAATAATGCCATGCACAGAAACCTGGATGGAAGGGAAGTAACTCAGGAATGGAAAACCAAAGATTGCATTTCTCTCTCATAAATGGGAGCTAAGCTATGAGGACACAAATGCATAAGAATAATACAATGGACTTTGGGGACTCAGGGGAAAGGATGTGAGGCCAGTGAGGGATAAAAGACTACACATTGGATACAGTGTACAGTGCACAAGTGATGGGGGCACCAAAATCTCAGAAATCACCACTAAAGAACTTATTCATGTAACCAAACAGCATCTGTTCTTCAAAAATGTATTGAAATAAAAAACTAATTTAAAAATAAAATAAAGTAAAATAAAAAAAAAGGAAGGGCTCAAAGAGTGCATATCATATGCTAGCTTGTGTGGGGAGCAAATAAGAATATATTGTCACATTTTCTTGTATTTGCATAAAGGCACTTTGGACTAATATGAAAAAAAAAAAACTAAAAAAAAAAAAAGAATAAAATTGGCTGCCAGGCATATGATACCCAAATGAGGAATGGAGTGTTTTACTGTTTAAAAAAAAATGACCCCAAATGAATTTCATTTAACCTTCTATATTCTGAAAATTCACATAAGGTGATATCTCATCTCTAAATTGCAATAAGAGACTGTGGCTAATGCACCATTCTGACCTTCATTTCAGGTTGAGGATTTGTGTGAATATACGATATTCTCTGCTTCTATATATGACTTTACAAATGAGAAGAAACTTCTTTGTTAACAATGATAAGTACATTACCAAGAAGTCCTTTGAGTTTCAGGTTGAGCACCCTTCCAATGAGCTGGAGCTTCTATTTACACTTTGGGCCATTTCCCTGAGCTGTGTTACTGTAGGAGGCCAGAGGCTGAAACACTTAGCTGAGTAGCTTTGCCATGCAATGAATGAAGCAGAAGAGTTCTCTCATGCTCTGGATAATTATTTAACATAATAATTTCTGTAGGTATCTTTAAGGAGGGGAAAACGGAAAATTGGTGATTTTGTTGGAGAACAAACTTGCTTTTCTTCATATATACATAAACCCAATTACTAAGAATATATTTAATTAAAATATAATAAGAATGGTGGTTTATAAATATTTTTTCCATAAATAAAAGCAAAGGATACTTTGCTTTTATTCCTGTAAATTAACCTGTTTACTAATCAGTTTACACCAACACAAAAAATCAACTAAATGTTATAATTATTTTCATGTTAGCATTAGTTTCTTTTTAGTAGTATATTACTTTCTTGAGAGTTAAGAAACCAGATTTCGGTGCTAAATAAACTTATAATGTATTAAGTGATTATTTAAATAACTATTTTAAATTCTGTATTCTTTCTGTGCCTCAAATTGCTTTTTTTTCCCTAATGGTACAATTAAGTAAAAATCAAGCTCTTCTGGTTGTCAGACTATAACATTTCTAATAAGATATAAACAAGTGATTTTTTGGTTTCGTTTTTTGGGGGTATTTTTTGGACAGTGCCAGGGCTATAAGAAAACCATGTCTCTAAGATGATACAGCCAAAATGACAAATAAATCCTTTTTCTGAGTGATTGTTTTCTTCACCAAGGGTATTCCCAGCACATCACTCATTCTTTCTGCTGAGTAACAATTACTAACAATTACTAAACTGCTCCTGTTTCTTGACAAATGTTCAATTCAGAGCTGGTTTCCTCCCTCTCTCTCTCTCTCTCTCTCTCTCTCTCCCCCCTCCCCCTCCCTCCCTCTGTCTCTCTCTCTCTCTATTTCTCTCTCTCTCTCTCTTTACTTCCTCTCTCTCTCTTCCTTCCCTGCTTCCTTTTTCACTATGGACATATTTCTGGTTACCCTTGGTCAGTGAGCTTTAAAAGAACTCATCCTAGCTATTTCATTTATATTGGCACAAACAAAATAAAAGTAAAGACAAATGTAGCTACCAGCACACTTTGAAAGATTATATAGGGTAATGATGTTGTTGCTTTCCTATTATGACCAAGTTTGTTACAAGACAGATGATCAGCAAACACTGATTAGTTCTTCCCATATCTGTGCTTTAAAAAATTGTTTTCTCATCATATACCATGTTTACTTATTCCCTTCTTCCACTTAAATGCTTCATTTCTTTTTCTCTCCTGCTCATTTTTCTCTATGTTTAGATTCAAAGAGGAATGTAATATGTTTAAAGGCAAAATTGCATGTCTACGTTAAATAACCAAAAGGACAAAATTTAGTTGATTTTTTTTGTGTTGGTGTTCTTTCTGATTAGTAAATAGATTAACTTACAGAAAGTAGTCTTTGCTTTTATTTGTGGTATTATTTTTATAAATCACTATTCTTATTAAATTTTAATTATTCTTAATAATTGGGTTTAATTACAGTAGCAACATCAGCCATGTTATGGAAATTTGGTTTAATAAATTAAATAATCTTATATAAGACTGAATTTGAGTTTGCCCATAACTTAAACCTACAGTAAAATAGCAAAAATAGAGTTATAAAATGATCATTACAGAATATCTCAAATACACATCATCATATCATCAAAGTAAATGTAAAAGTAGAGAACCATATTCCACAATTTGATGTTATTACTAATTTCCATTGATCTATTGCACATTTTTTTCTTCATGTATATTCTCTCTCTCTTGTTCTCTCTGTCTCCCTCCCTTATCTTTCCTCTCAGATGATGTTCCTCCCAGATCTTTTGACTGTATCTTCTGGTTCCCAGTATCTTCCGCTTCTTTTGTGTGATGAACCTCCTTTGTTTCTTCGTCTGAAACTAAGACCTGACTCTCTCCTCTTAGAATATAACTTCACTTTAAGTTTCTCTGCCCGGGATGCAGGCTTACTTCAAGGATATCTACCTGGGGTTTTTATTCTTTCGGACTTCTTATATTACAGCAATTAAATGTGGGGCTTCCCACTGCCACTTTGTGAACAGCATTTCTGTGTTTTTAAAATTACAATATAAAGAGCAGAGCTGGGATACGAATTTCAGTCGGCTTCACTCTTGAGCTGAATTTTTAACCACAATATGGCATATGGGCCTTTGGCATGTGAACTGAGGCCCTGATGCTCAGAGGGTGCAGCACTTACTTTAATGTTCAGATACGACGTTGAAATTCCTAAGCATTTTTGAACATTTTAATTTTGTACTGTGCCCCACAATTTATGTATTTGGTTCTATCTTTAGGTGATACCAAACTGATTATGGTGCCTCATACTACCATGTAGCACATTTTTCTTCTTTTTCATGTTGTTCTCTCAGTCTCGAATATCTAATAATGTACAAAATATAATACTTTACATGCCCCCACTGCTCCTCTATCTGAAATGTATGGATACTTCACTCTGAGAATGCTAGTTAAAGGGAGTTCTGAAGCTCTGTACACACACCTATCTGACTGTATGCCTTTTACTTTAGGGAAACGTTTACTTCTGTGTTGTTATCACATTCTCTCAACTACTGTGCCCTCTAAGATGAAGCTCATATCATATTTATTTTTGTACCATAAGTGCCTGGCACATTAACTAATACAAATAAGCACTAAATTCATTTTATAAAGTCGGATGTGAAGGCACAGTGCTTGATTCTTCCTGTTTTCTGTTGCAACTGGCCTTAGAGATTCTAATCATCCCTAAGTTAATGACAACAGTTTTTTTTAAAGATTGTTTTTCCATATGATTTAGGGTTTTAATAAAAATGATTATACGGTTATTTTGGTCATTGTTTTGTTGTGTTAAATTACATTGCTGCTAAATGAATTTCTGTTGTTTGCAAAGTTTTTAAAATCCTTTCCATGGGATATCATACATTTACATATATTTAAATATATTTTGAGCATGAATGAGCAGTTTTCATTTTTTTTCCAGGTTCACTGTTATGGGATTTTAGTAGTAATTTTAGATGTCTCTTCTGAAGTTCTAACAATGTAGATTCTATCTCATTAAATCATGTGTGTGACTATTTTTTACTAATTCTTGTATTTAAAATTTTGCTAATTTTTGGTACAAAGTAAAGTAATATTTCAACTCTTAACACTAATTACATAATCATATTAATTTATTCCAAGCTTTTAAAATGTTAAAGGTTTTATAAGATACAATGAATCAAGTACAAAAGCACTTGCTTAGCATTTAGTTCCCTTCTCTTGCCTCAAACATAGTGTTTAGCTTAAGCTTCTTTTAGAGGTGTTTGGTCGTTAAATCCTGTGATTTGTGTAGGTGCATAACACAATAAATACTCTATAAAATCCTTGTAAATTGTATTGCCAGTGTCTTCCAAGAGATTTAAAAGGACAAAGTTCTATCGTTATTACGTAATTCTTCATGTGAAAAGTGACCTTTAAAGATTGAAAAATTAACAATATTTAGAAGTCAGAAATGTGTGTTATAGGCAAGGGAAAATATTCCAAGTAGAGAGAATAATATAAAGAAGTAGGAAAGCATGGAACTAGTTTGAAGAATATCAATGATCTAGTTTGACTGGGGGCAGCCTGTAGTAGTGAGACCATATCAAGGTTACCTGATTACCTGATAACATTAAGCCCCATAATTCTTTCCTCACAGTTGCCAGAGGGCTTCTCGCTAGGTGTGGGAAGAAAGTGGGGAGCATACTTTTTTAAATAATTTTTTATTTTACTTTAAGTTCTGGGATGCATGTGCAGAACATGCAGGTTTCTTACATAGGTATATGTGTGCGATGGTGGTTTGCTGCACCTATCATCACATCATCTGGGTTTTAAGCTCTGCATGCATTAGCTATTTGTCCTGATGCTCTACCTCCCAGTCACTACCCCAGTGAGTATGCTTTGTTCCCCTCCCTTCATACTTTTAATTGAAAAGAAGATTGATGGGATTGCCAGTTTGCAGAGCTGAGCTCCTCTGTCAGGAACTATATTAGAGCCTTTCTCTTTTGCCTGTTAAGTCTGCTCCTTTGGTGTTTGTATATATCTCAGCTTGAATTTTGTTGGAAAGTATATAATTGTACTACATATTGGGAGTGTTATTTATGCCACTTTTCACCACCATTTATTTCTTTGAGGATGTCTTTTTGATTATTTTTCAAACAGGAAAAAAAATTACATTGGAGGTAAAGATCACTTTATGTCCAGTGAAAATGTTTAGTAATTGCAGTAGAAAATATTTTCTCTTTCATAATACTTTGTAAAGAAACTAATTATTATTTTTTTTAAAAAATGAGGTGGCAATTTGAGATAGAGAACGGTTTTCTTTACCTATCACACAACTGTGTAGGCAATCTGGCCTTCAACTTTTAAACTCGGACCTGCTTAACTACTTACTCATGACCTCATTATTTTTGCATTTCTCAAAGATAGGTGACAGAGAAAAAAATAGGTTCTTTCATTTGGAATGGTGGAATCTTAGTTTATTTTTTAGTCTAGTTTGTGTCTGAAAATTTGACAAAAATGTTAGAGAAAACAATTACTTTATTTCTTATCTCCTTTCTTTCTTTCTGTAAATACTTAGTATTTGTTATGTGATACTAGGATGACCCCTGAAGAAACAGACTTAAAGGAAATATACTTGCCCTCACATTATAGCAATTTATAAATTATCATACTGCAATATTATAATTGCAATGGAAGAGTCATCTTCCATAAAAAGGTAAATTTTAATTTTAGATCTAGGCATTCATTTTCAAATGCCGCATAACAAATTACCCCCAAGATTAACACTTTAAAACAACAGTTACTGTCTAACACAGCTTCCAGGACCCAGTAGATGCTCAGTTGGGTAGTTTTGAGTCAGTATCTTTGACAAGATTACAGTCAGTTTGTAGAGTATGGCTTCAATCACCATAAGGCTTTGCTTGGGCTGGAGAATGTTATTCTAAGCCCATGTATGTGGTTCTTGGTAGGCCTTCGTTCTTTATTGGCTATTGGCTGCATGCTTCAGCAACCTTTCATGTGCGCATCTTCATAGGGTTTTTCCAAATAGTATCTTCCTATTTTCAGAGAGGGTGTGTGTGTGTGGGGGGGAGAGAGAGAGAGAGAGAGAGAGAGAGAGAGAGAGACAGCACAAAAGAAATCAAAAGAGAAGCTACAGTATGTTTTATAACTATCAAAATCAGAAGTGACAGACCATCACTTCTGCCGTATGTTACTAGTTACACAGGAACAACTTTAGTACAATATGAGAGAAGACAGCATAAAGATTTGAATACCAGAGGCAAGCAGAGATCATTTGGGACTATCTTGGAATCTGTGTTTCACAGAGTGCTCTCTGGTTTACAATGATTCATGTTCCTCCCTCTCATGTTATATTTATGCAACATAAACTCACTCCCTTTCATGGTCCAGAAACTTGTCATTGAGTGAAATGTAAAACAATATGTAGATAATGCTCCCTGGGGATAGCTCATTAAGTATGACTGCTAGAATACAAGTCCTTTCACCTGTAAAACTAACAAGAGTAATCTTTCCTGACATAACCAAGGTACAACGGTAGAACATGCATAAAATAATCACTATGTATATTATCATTTAAAAATGGGAGAAAATTGGAGGCATTGAGTTACTGGTCAATAGTAATTCTAAAATTAATGTTGGCAAATATTGGAAGTTTCTTGATTACCTTTAAGTACATCTTTAAGGTTCTTAGAAGGTCTTTGTCTAACTGAATCATATTGTCAATATGGCTTTGAATATTTCTGAGATCTTGTTTTGAAAAAAATTTTACAGTCACATAGCTTGCCGTATTAATAGAGCTTTTCAGTGGTTTAAAGCACAGAAAATATACTCAGTTCATAGTTTTGTAGCCCTTTATGAAATAGGCTATGTTGATTTCCTAGAAAGTAATATGATCTTCATGTTTTTAATAAAATATTTAATTAAATATAATAAATTACTTAAATTAAAATATTTATAAGAAAATATCTATATTTATGCCAAATATTAAGGTATTACATTATTGTCAAAAATATGCGAATAAACAAAATGTGATTTTTATTCAATGATCTGGATGTTTTTCAGAACTTCATATTCAAATTTTTATTGTTACATCTGTCAATTAAATGCAAAAGAATCTGCAAAATGATACAATTTATGAATTTGAAAATAATGTATTATTCTAAGATCTTGATAACAGTTTAGATGCTGGGCTCAGAGAACTTTTCTTTTGGGATGGACTGTGGTGGGTTTTTGAAAATGAAGCATGGATATACAAAAGAAAGTCAGTATATAAAATGACTGACTATAAGAAATACACTCTCTCAACTGATCTAAATTTTTGATACTCATTTGCTTTCACTTTGTTTACATCTTTGGGTTTTAGCCCCATATGTAGCCACCATTAGTCTGTCTCTCTCCAATTTTGTCATGTCTCATTCATTATCTCATTCATTATCCAACTGTTACCATATGTTCGAACCTACTCTGACTGCTTGAAAGCAGTGTTAGTATCATCTTCATGCCATTATCTAATTCTAAACAACATGTTATCCCTGATTTTGGTTTTAACCTTCTATTTCAGTGCTAACAGTATTCACCAAGGTAACTTCATAAATCAGATAAAATAAAACAGGGCAATGTAGGGCCAAAGTGTCCATTCTATTCAGAAAGGCACATGAGAACTTTATTGCTTGGTGCCATTTGCGTGATGTGAAGTATCTGTCACTACTTATGACACTCCCTGCTTGCAAGCTCAAAATCAGCCTGGAGCCGTGTGCTCCACAGAAGCAGTTATGTTCTGCACAGATGCTCTCCAAATTTATCTGCCTTGCTCAAGGCAATGCTACCATTATGATTTTTTAGCTAAATGCAAGAACAGAAAGTTTCATCGACAGATTTTTCAAAACAGGTAAGTTTATACACACTTGGAGAATCAATTATATTTTTGTTCTTAATTTTTCCCATTTTTACAAGGAATGTTGAAATTATCCACCAAATTTCTACCACAATGCCATGATATATTAGGAGCCACATAGTTACTCAATGTATAGCGATCAGCCTAAAAATTTGATAACATTATATTGAAAAGGTAGAAAAAAATTAACTATTCTGTGGATCCTTTCAAAGCAAGACTTAGAAAAGACTATCATAGTGAACAATGACTATTCAAATTGGATGCCTATTGTAAAATGGACTGAGAATAGCAGAATTTATATGATTCCAGAGGAAGACACATCTTCAACAATGTATACTGAAAATTGTGTATCTTGTAAACGTGAAAAATGTGAGAACAAAATGACATATTTTGTTATATGCCTTCTCAGTCTATCTTACACAAATCTTTCAGAATTATTCTTCTAAAATTTAATATTCAGGATACTTCTGCTCCAAACTTTCTGAGGCTTGTTATCATTTGTAGATTAAAATCCAATTTCCAAACTATAAAATACAAAGTCCATGTGATTGGGTCCTGTTTACTTTGTGTTCTTATCTTTCTCCTACACTCCTGAATGCACTGGAGACTCTCTGACCTCTTTACTGCTCCAGAAACATATCAAGTATATTGCAAAAATCAGGGTCATTGCTAACAATGCTCTTTTCTGAGAAATTCTGTTTTATAGCTTTCTCTCTTTTCTTCTTCCTTCTCCTTCCTCTTCGTCCTATACCTCCTCCTTTTCCTCTTTTTCACTTCTTTCTCCTCCCTCTCCTCCTCCCTCTTCACAAACATGGGTGGGAACTAGGTGGGGACAAAAGTGGGGACTTAAGACAGAAGCAAGGCCTTAAAGAAACAGTCCAACATAACAAAAACCACAGTGTAGAACTCTTGTGGCTGCTCCCAGCAGGGTCATCCCACTCCTCTCTTGGAATCTACTGTTATTTCCTTAATAAAGCTTTTGCTTCCTTTACTAATTGGCCTCTTGGCTGAATTCTTTGCTCCAAGAATACAAGAATTGAGGACCCCCACATTTCCCAGTAACATATGTACTTAACCACTTGGAAACATGAGCTTTTTCACCTTGTTTAAACCCATCTTTACCAGTCACCTTGTGGGTACTATGAAACAATAGGTGATTCTCAAGACCATGATCCAGGAAAATGTATACTGTGATTATTTATGCAGTCATAATGACACATGATTATCTTAGAGACCCACGTAACACCCCTCCCCAAACATGCAGTCCCTTCTAAAGAAGTCTAAATTTTCCTGTAGCAAAATGGAGATTTCAGTCACATGACAACAACATTGTATAGGTTTTACAGTGTCAGAGCTCCCCAAAGCATCACTATCAAGAAGCAGAGATAGGAATAGACTTTAGCCACTAAGTTGTTTCTAAGGAATTGCAAGATTCTATTTCAGAGCCCCACTCCCACACTTCAATCCCCATCTCTCTGATGCTCTCTCTCTCTCTCTCTCTCTCTCACACACACACACACACACACGCACACACTCCTAAATATCCAAGATCACACATCAAATGAGATTATCCACAGCTTCTTGAGATCATGGCAGCAACGTGATTAATAAATACACAATATGGGAGCTTTTCAGAAAGGTACCCTGAAATTTTTTTGTAACATACAACTATGATTTTATAGTTAATAAGAAAAGACAAGACTCCTCATTGTAACTCATTAGTGCATGGATGTAGAATCAGTGGGACATGACACCACTATTTCAAGTATTTGGGGATTTACAAGGAAATTCCTATCTGTCAACAGTGAGATATGCATACCCTCTCCATATCTTCAAAATAACAACTGCTGTTGCAAGATTTCTGAATAGTAGATAGAAATCAGAATGCTCTGTGCTAGAATCAGAATGTCATTGGAATATTACATTCATTTCACAGTATTATTTTTAAGACCAAAACAAACACATTTAATTCATTTAAAGGAGCGGGGCATCTGGGAGGAGCTGAAACTGTAATAAACACCATATTGAAAAAAGAATGAGAAGTTCAGTCTGAAGACCTATACTCACTGGGAGAAAGAGCTTCCAGAGATAGTGAAGAATGGGGTTCTGGAGGTAAACAAGTGATCACTTCACAACCTTTGAAGCGACATTTTATATGGTGAAAGCTGCAGGCAAAAGCTGAACCTGAGAATCTTTATGATTCTCTTGTAACCTTTGCTTGTATAATGTTGTCGAGGTAAAAATGTTTTATGAAGTGGCATTTTGTTACATTTAATGCAGTCACCTAAACCTCTCATTTGAGAGCTGGGTTATATTGTTCACATTTGAAGAAATGTTTAATAGTTGAATCTGAGCCAAAGCATAAAAATCAAGCCTATGCATTAGATTCCAGAAAGGTGAAATGAATATCAATTCTGCAGCTATTAAGGTCCTGATTTTCATGCTCGAAGAGAAAAGCAAACATACATAGTGAGATAGCCGCAAGCATTTAGAATAAAAGCCAAAGAATATTCAAAGTTGGAAGATCATTTACATTGGTACTGAGATGAAAAGAGTGCTTTCAGCAGTAGGCCATGTGACAATGTGACATATTCTAATTGAATATATCACAGCTCAGGATCTATTTATTAGTCTTGTTCTGGAAGTGAAAATGCTCATGGCTAGGGATTCCCCCAAAACCTTTCCAAACATATACATACAATTTTATTATATCTAGGCACATAAAAGTCAAACTACTAATAAGAGGAATCTTTGGTAAGCAAAAAATTAAAACAAAGTCAGAATAGAGTAGGTACTATAAATCTTGATTTCTAAACTGACTAGTTCCTTCTGTAGATACTTTATTTCTTTAAACAGATTCATTCAGATAGTAATTTCACATGGCTTAGAAAACTTTCACTCTCATGTCGTTGTATTGATTTTACTAGTTAAACTCTCAGAGATCAACTATATTTCCTCTACATCTAGAAACCTTTTTCCAGGTTCTACTGGAAGCTTCTTCCTCTCCAAAGGAGAAACTAGAACATCATGACAAATCCCAGATATATATAGTACAAATAACAGAAGTCTAATATTTACTTCATCATTTTTGTCTTAAGACCAATAAATTTCTCCAATAAATATTCATACTGTGTTAAAACAAATTGAGTACATTTTTATTGTATTCTCTTCTTTAGTACATTTAAAACAAATGTACAATGAGAATGGAAAATAGACCTTGAACATCCCCCATCACCCCACTCTAAAACCTCTTCTAAAATAAGTAAGCCAAGGTGACTGGATTACGTTACCAGTGTGAATATTTTCCAAAGATATAAAAACCTCTTCACTTGTCAATAGTAGATCTCAAAAGAATAACGAGGCACTTGGATTCCTCCTTAGCCACTGCATTCTTAAATCTGGAGAAGCAGAACATTTATTTCTCTTCCTTATTATTTCAACAAAAATTTTCTTTTATTTTAAAATTTCATAATATGTTTTGCCTTATGTTTGCTGAGCTAAACTAAACAATTCAGATTAAAGTTCTTATTTGAATCGCCTTTTATTTAATATGTAATCATGGTTTATTTTAGACCTTTTGTGTATTAGATACAATGCTAACCCCAGGGATTTACAACAGAGCTCACAAGCTGGCAAAAGAGACAGACACACATAAACATAATGACTTCGTAGAGGCATTATAATGCAGTCAATAGTATCTTGGGTAGAGAGAAAAACTATTTTAAGACAAAGCAGGAATAGGGATATAGAAGAAAAACATTCACTGGAGCCCACGCTTGGATAGCAATGGAGATGGAAGCAAAGAAATAGGATTCTTGGCCTAAGGTTTACATATGCACAAGTACAAATGAATGAAAGAAAATAACATGCCGTATTACAACATTATGAGACCAAAGGTTACAAGAAGATCATAAAGATTCTCAGATTCAGTGTTGCCTGCAGCTTTCACCATATAAAATGTCTTGCTTCAATGGTTGTAAAGTGATTGCTTGTCTACCTCTAGAATCTAATTCTTCATTACCCTAAAAGCTGTTTCTCCCAGAGAGCAGAAGTCTTCAGATTGAACTCTCTTCTTTTTTCCCCCTAACTTGCTGTTTATTATAATTTTGACTCTACTCCCAGTCTGGCTTTGTTCCTTTGAATAAAATAAATTTGTCTTTTCTGTCCTATATAAGGGAATCAATTATAATACTCACTTTTTAAAAATCAGAATTAAATGGCAAAATCCATATAAAATAATTAGCTTGGTCTGGTGCATCTTTGGTTTTACATAATGGCAGTGATTATTATTTATGGTTGGCTTTTAACTCAACTATGTGATGCAATTTTGTGGAAAGAATCTATTTCTATTCAGTCATTCAACAACTACTTAGAGTAATAATTTTGAGTATTTATCGGCAAATTAAAAGTTTTGTAGTTCCTGCTTTTATTGAACTTAGATGTTATCTCTACCATTTCACTGTGCTCAAATGTTTTTCTTCTGTTTCCTTTTTGTTTTTTAAATTTATTTATTATGCATACTTAGCAATTGCACAGTGAGTCATGGAAATTTGATTGCCCTTTTTAAGATGTCAAGAGGAAGAATGATGAACTAACAGGTTTTATTTGGAAGAGAAAATAGGGAACTATATTGCATTTTGAATTCATTACCACAAATGCAAGGTAGCGTGTATTTAGCTAAAAAATATGACCATGTAAAAGTTAAAAATCAAACATACATGTTTATTATAATGGTGGAAATTGGGCAAAATACTCCATGACTATCATTAACAAGTAATGTAAACAAATATTGTATATTTAAGCAATTATATGTTATGAGGACTGATTAATATACACTTCACTATGTGGGTTCTTGGGTCAACTGCTTAAATTTGATTTCTGGTTAGGGTGTAATAGCTGTGTGACACCAGGCAAATAGATGAACATTTTAGTCTTTTTTTTTTCTCATCTAGAATACATAGCATCTTATTCATATGGTATGAATGAGGACAAAAATATGGAATCATGTGCTTGGCACAGCATTCTACAAAGTATCTACAGAATATTTCATTATTCTGCAGAATAGTTCAGTATTCTACAGAAATAGAAGGCAGCTTCCTTCTGTGCTATACAAAGGAGACCACTGAGTGTTTTGTGTCATTCCAGGTTATATTATGTTACAAGGACCTTTCACTCTATTGTTTAAATAAGTTTTGTAGAGCACAGAAGTGGCTATTTATTCATAAGATAATGCTCTGCCTAAACTCTTTTCACAATTTTTTGTAAGTTAAATATAATTTACATTTTCTGCATTCCTCTCATTATGCAATAATGTTAAGAATAAGTATTTGGCTCTATATTTTCATCCATATACTTTTCAGTGTATTTACTAGAATCTCCAATTTATCTATATAAGATATAATAATGTTTAATGAGAATGGATTTTATGCAAAATTCTAATATTTTTATAAAGCAAATAATACATCTTTAAAAAATACTGAGAACGTTGAGTCATCCTAAACCATTAAAGATAAATATGTGGTTGGAAAAAAAGATACGAAAAATCATGTTTTTTAAAAAATATTCTTAGGATCTGAAAACAAAAGTAACACATATATTTACTAAAATTATGGCAGGGTAAGACTAAGAATTATCTGGCATGAAGGGAATACTTTATAAATATTATTAATAACTTGAAAAAAGTAAAATGTTACATTAGTCTGCTCAAGCTGCTATACCAAGATATTGAGTTAAACAAGAGAAATTTATTTCTCACAATTCTGGAAGCCATAAGGTCAACACAGATTTCAGCGGGGTTTTATTTCTACTGAGGGTTCTCTTCATGGTTTCCAGATGGGCTGCCTTCTTGTTGTGTCCTCACATGACAGAGTGAGAGTGCTATGGCATCTTTCCTTTTCTTATAAGAGTGCTAGCCCTTATGACCTCATTTACCTAAAATTACTTCTTTATTGACCCTATGTCTAAATCCAGTCATATTGCGGATTCACAACATATAAATGTTGTGGAGACACAATATAGGAATCCTTCCTGCCTTAGCATAAATAAAGATGGTAAGAAAGAGAACAAATTACAAATATCAAAAAAAGCACATTGCTCTAGCTTTTTTCCTCTTTCTCTCTTTTTATTTTCCTTAAATGAACCTGGAATCAAATTTTATCACTGAAATGAGAAGCTAGGAAATCTTGATTCAAAATTTAAAATTAAAGAAGAACCCATCTTAACTTACAATCTTTTAGAAAACCTGATAATTACAATTATCTTAAAAACTGATGTTGTCAACTTGTATGCTATATGAATATGGAACTAAAAACAACAGATTATGTATTAGTAAATCAAGGTTTGTTCTGAAATATGCAATATGAAATAAACATATATAATATTTAAATAATATATGGCTCACAGGAAACCTACCTTAAATGTGGTAGGTGAAAACTATTGTAGAGAGAAAAAAACAAAGTAGAATTATAAACTTAGGAAGCTGGTACTGGAAGAACATTGGAGATCCTCTACTCCAGAGACTTTGATGGGTGAAGGAATGATGTCTAACAACTATGTTATTTACTATATGGCAGGCATTGTTATAAGCTTGATAATTATAGTGGTAATCTTAATTAATGAGGTGGGTACTATAATTATGACTATTTCTAAGATGATAAAAATGAGATACAAATTGTTAAAGTAAATTGACTAAGGTAAAATGTCAACCAGAATTTTAATCTAGTCTTTTTATTTTAGGCATTTTTTATTTAACCATTCAGGAGTCTGAAGTTACTAAGTGACCTGCTGAAATCCAAAAAGTGACTTCAGTAACATATGGGAAAACATAAAAAATATATAACTATATTCTATATAAAATAGTATATAGAATAAATGCTTTTATATAATAAGTACTATATATTATTTTTATAAAATACAATTTTAAATGATTTTTAACTTCACGGCTTATTTTTTCCTTTAAAAATATTGAATTTGGCTGATAATGAGATAAATGCCTGGAAAATCCTTAACTCGGATCAGTAAAACAAGTTAAGGTCATAAATTTTGCTAGCTTAATGTAAGGTGTGAAAACAGACATAGAAAGCAGTGAGTAAATATATATTGTAAAAGTTCATTCAGTGGAACTTTTTGTTAAACTGTGTAATGGAAATGATGGTCAAAAATGTCTCTAGTTTTTGGTGTTGCCACTTAATGTAAAAGTAGACCTTGAGAAAGAACCAAATTCTATGGTTGTATTTTTATGGTTTCTAAGAGTTTTCACAAGAAAAATATATGCCTTCTGATCCTTAAAATAAATAATAAATTTTAGAAATAAACATAAAAATTAAAGACAAACTTTCCTATCATTGATGAACTAATTTTTTTCTCATTCTCCATATACATTTATATTATATATATATAGATTTATATTATATATCAATTGTTTATATTTTATAATGTAAATATATAAATTTAGGCTACAAAATATATAATATATAAGTATATACATAATTTATTTGTCTGACAGTACAGTTAAGACAGGTTCATTTATTAATTGTCATAGAATTTAATTGTGGGTAAGATATTTTTAAATTATTTATTAGGTTAGCCATTATACATTGAGCTATGACATTTTAATTTTGAGTTTATAATAAAAATTTAATTAAAGTAATTCTCCTAAAATGTCTAATAAAGTATTTGTTCTGAAGGAAGTCACATTTTTATGAAGAATATATCATTACATTATGATTATGAGAATAGCAATTGATACCTTGTACATAAGGATATTACCAATTACAATAAATCATACTTTTCTCAAATAACTTTATGAATTCACATTAATGCCAATACTTATTTTACTGCTCTATATCTCTGCTTATCCAGTCAAAATTCTATTTGATTGTTTGCAGAATTGTGCATTTTCATATTTGGTGTCACAACATGACTATGTGCAAAGCACTATCTATTGAAAAACAGTATATCAGAATTCTAGTTCGTTTTTCATTATTAATTTGATTTGTAGTGATAGATAAATTGCTTTGCCTTTAAGAGCTTTGATTTCCCCAGTTTTTAGGGTTTATTTATTTTTCAGTTTTATGGGTATATAGTGTATATTTGTGGGATACATGAGATTTTTTGATACAGGCATACAATGCGTAATAATGACATCAGAGTAAATGAGTTACCAATCATCTCAAGCGTTCATCATTTCTTTGTGTTACAAACATTTTAATTGTACTTCTCATTTGTTACATGTTATGCATTCTTAATAGGAATAATATTGTCCACAAGGGAATTTTTTTCTTCAAAGGCAAAATAAATATTATTCTTTTTATGTATAAAGCATAGACGTACATACAGTATATAAACTAACATACTGTGTTTCTTTAGTGTTAAAATTTAACTGGTGAACAGTTATAAAATAATGTCTAAAATAGCTCCTTGGAGAAAGATAAATTGTTAATGGTTAAAAAACTGTTCTAGACGATTCCTAAGACCTCCTCTGCCTCATTTTGTTTGTGAGTCTCTGAAACGGTGCCACTAAAGAATTTCATAGCTTCCCAAGAGTTTTATGTAATTATTTATTCCTGTTTCTCAGGACCAGATTTCTGTGTAGGAAGAGGTAAATACCTACTTTTGTGAAAACATTTTTTGAGATTCTTGCATGAATATCTTTGACTTGGAGTGAGAAAAACTTTGCAACTCCGTATCCAGTGTTATGTCCCTTTATTTAGGCTTTTAGTCTGCCTATATCTAAATTCAAGCAAGAGAAGTTGCTGACATCTTAAAGGGATTAAAAACAAAATGAAGTCAAGAGGTGATTATCATAGAGGATAGGAAAGAAGGTGGTGAACACAAAGAATCACAACAAATAGGATAGGATTTACTGCTATAAATGTGGCTCTTCTATAGATCTTGAGGTTGTTGCTATCTTGGGCTATATCCTGATACAGTTATCTTTCCCAAGAGATCTACAAGGATACTTTTAAATTGTAAGGGGTGGGGGGAGCGTATCATGTCTCAATGCCATATTATGTATCTCATTAGTGTAATAACATGATTCTTAAGCAAAGCTCAGAACTGAAAAAGAGTAAGACAGTAAGTAGGTAGGAGAGAAAGTTCAGTTATTCCATTTCCTAGTCTAGACTAGTGGCCCCTGAAGTAGAAAATGACAAGAAAATCTGATACTTTTCATTTATAAGCACTTTTAACTTAAAAAAAATAAAGAAAAAATTTAAGTTTAGTGCCTATGGTGTGATTAAAATACATTATTGGGAGTTCCAAATATTAATTTCCTTTTTTGCCTTTTCTGTTTTGTTCCATGGTATGAAGACGTAGAATGAACAGTCTTTTCTCCAACCTTCTGCACTTTTATGCAGAAAAGAAGATCTTTCATGTATAACTTCTATTTCATAGAAAGTATATTTGTTGGTAATTTAATTATTTGCACTGTGTAATTCCTTTATTTTTTGCATATTAGTGTTTTACCAACACTACAATAATAAAGAACACAATTCCAAGTATCATACTTTTTAGTTTGGGGAGATCACAGTCTCCAGACTCCTTTACTTATATTAAAGAAGATTAACCTCATCCAAAACTTACTGCAGTTCATAAATTCACATAAATACGGAAATTCATGCAATTAAACAACTTCAGGATCTTACTTTTTCAATTCCTAGATTACAGCTTTTTCTGCAGGCTATAATTACCTGTTCCATAATAACCAATGGTTATTGTTCAATCTAACTATATCAATTATAAACCTTTTGTATCCTTAAAGAAAATGTAAGTGAAAGTTACAATTTCATACCAAAAGGTTTAGGGTTTTCCAAATTTCAAATATTTTCTTTCTCCTCTCCCCTTTCCATTCAAACATTTCAAATAAACTAAAAACAGCACATCTCACCTGTAATAGTCAATAAGCCATCACTTGATGTATAAAATTTTATGCCCCCAGTTATTTTAAGACACAAAAAAATGGCTGCCTACCAATCTGTCTTCACAAGTTAGAAATACTACATTTAAGATTTAACATGAAGGTTTCAAATTTCCTCAAGTTTAGGCTTTTATACCTTTATGCTTGTTTTGTTTCAGGATGTAACCATAGCATTGATATTTGATAACCCATATTTATGTACCTTAAAATACAATCATTTAAAGGCTAAGAATTGGATTTATGGTTTTGAGTTGGTAATTTAAAGGTAAAGTTGTCCTTAAAAATA
This sequence comes from Cacajao melanocephalus, assembly GCA_963573385.1. Lineage (NCBI taxonomy): Eukaryota > Metazoa > Chordata > Mammalia > Primates > Pitheciidae > Cacajao > Cacajao melanocephalus. The sequence goes on from CAUYLG010077714.1 coordinate 18,577, forward strand.
TAGTTAAGAAACATTTCCAATAAGAGTAACCTTGCCTCATATGTATTTAATACAACTATTCCATTAGGAAACAAGGTTGTGCTAAATTGAAACTATCCATGTAATTCTTAGGAAGATGCTTTCTCCCATGAGCCACGGATTAAGATTGAATTTAGGAATCATCATCTGCTTTAACAGTCTTAACACTGAATGTGAGTGATGGATAATACTGTGTAGACAGGGCATGTGAAAACCCTGTGTAGGGTTTGCATAGAATTCCACAGTGAGACCTAACAATCCTATTGCTTTCACTATTTGAGTTTAACTTGAATTGAAAACAACTTGAATAAATATCTATTTTCACATTATTGCATGACGATATTGTGCAGTGATTTATTTTTTTAGTATATAGGGTAAGTACAAAATAATACAAATTCACTTTAAATAGCCAGACAATATGAATAGCTTTGTGTGAATTCTGTAGCAGAGAATTCTGTATCCTGAGGTATTAGTTAAAGGATATTATTCCAGATTTTTTCACTATGTACACATCCATGCAACACACCTCATACTTTTTAATTATCTCATAGTACAAAATTCACTGTTGAATATTCTTTGTAGCTAAGTACAAGCTGGGTTACCTAAATAGATTTTAATAATGAATAGCTTGAATCCTACCTTACTCCTCTGCATGATTTAGACTGGCATTCATCAGAACTCCAATACACTTCTTCCTAGGACAAAACAAAACTTTCATATAGATATATAGATATATAGATAAGACAGATAGATAGATAGAGATATGTGTGTGTGTTTGTGTTTATGTGTGCATGCATGTGTGTCTATATACATATTACAAAGTCATATATACTTTTCATAGAAAATACAAATGAACAATTTCAAGGTTTATTACATTTTCTGTATTCCCATAATGAACCAGTTTTACCAGATAGGTAAGTTGTTACTAAATCACCTTGAGAGGAGAAAATTGAGATAGGGTAGGAAATGTTGACAAAATTTGCATCACTGCTAAATGTTATAGCAAAGACTAGAACATTGGTCTTCTAATAAAAATTTAGAATTTAGATGAATTTTAAACCATTAAAATGCATTTAGTTATCTCAACTGAGGACAATGGTGGCATTAGTAGTGGGAATGTGAGTATTTGGGGGCAATTGCACAGCTGATAACTGTCAACACTTTTTACACTTTTGCCATCATTCAGTTCTCATGCTGCTGGAAATCTCAATGCTTTGTGTCTCTACATACCAAATCCATTCCTGCAAATATCCCACTTAAAGGAAGGAAATTTCTGTCTAGTATATTATCAAGAAATATGAAGAAGATGAAGTGGAAAAGCATGAGCTATTTACCTCTTCTGCTGTCTAAGCAGCAAGGATATTTTCATAGCATTAATGAGGTCTAAACTCCTCATTTGTTATTGTTTGCCTCTTGTTAATATTAGCTATCATTTTTACAATATTTGAAATTGGGAATTGCTTGATGAAACACCTATTAATTCTGGTTAAAGTGCTTCTGTGATTAGTTTACTGGCTGTGTTATGTTTTGTGCATGGTCTACTGCCCAAATCAATATTCAGAAAGGTCAAGATGCTGGCTGTTTTTGTGTCAGGCAATGCTGAAAGTTGATATAGGACTGGAAATGTAGTGCATTACATATCTCTAATATTAGAAGTCTCAATGATGTTCTTGAATTTAGTTAACATAATTGTTTCAATTATACAAAACACAAAAACAAATGTTAAATATTAGTCTGAAATTGGCCAAAACTTCACAGCAGTATCACATTTATTATGATTAGTTAGTTGAACAGGGCAACAGTTTGAAAAGAATGCAATTTTTCACTTTGCCTCAGAACTTTTTTCTTCATGATGAGTTTCAATTGTTAGAAAAAGTCTAGGTGTTAAGACAACAGGGCAGGGTATCTGCTAAATAGTGCAGTTTCAAAAGTGTGGAAGCAGATCAAAAATCCAACTGAGTTACATCTACACCCTGGATAAAAGTGACTGTGGACTGTAACGTTATGGTTACTGTGGAATAATAGTGGCATCTGTATGAACATACTGTGCAAACAATAGATTTTCACCTTTATGCCTTTTTATCTGCTATGCTTTCTCCAGATAATACTCTATTCCACCTTACCTTCAAACACTCTTTCCTCTAGCAAAATCCTACTTAATCCAGAAATCTAGCTTAAATAACATTTCCTTAGTGATACCTTTGCCTTCTTTGTATTTGAATAGTTTTCTAGCATCACTACTATAATTTTTAGCACATTGCTTCATCCAAAGATTTATAGATATTTGTCTTCCCCAGAAAACTAAATGTTCTTTGAGACTTCTTTTGATGCCTAGCACAGTGCTGAAACAGATCAGGTGTTCAATCAACAATTTGACACAAAAGAGCAATGTTGCTCATATGGATTCTCCAAATACTCTATCCAATCACATGGAAATTAAATCACACTGATATTATTCCAAATGCATAAAAGATTAATATAGCCATAATTATCCCACCCTGTCCAAGAAGTTAGCCTATAGGTGCTGATTAGGTCGTACAGAAATTTTAAAATGCCCAAGAGTAGATGAAACTGAGGAAAAGATGGTATTGGAAGTTAAATCGATGAGATAGTGTTGGATTATAAGTGAGATGGCTCTTAAGAGAGTTATTTTCAAATTTGGGTCAACAGAGTACATCATGTTATTAAATTATTAATGAGCAAAGTAGGTATACCATATTTTGAACTGTTCTTGGTGTTCTGTATAACTTGGGATTGTATTATAATGACACATGAAACATTAAAGCAGTTATAATACATACAGTTATAAAATTGTGTTCTAAGAATCATAGATCAGGTTATAACCTGGGCATAGGTATCCAAACATTAAAGCCAACATAAAAGTATTATGCTTGTAACATTTGGTGCAAGTGAGGACAAAACAAGTCAAATATTTCATGATGTTTAGTTATTTGCTGATTTTTTTTCATTTTACTATTTCTTTGATTTCATTATCTAAAACCATCACTCTAGGTAATATGTCAATAATTATTGTGAGGTTAAAGCATTTCTGCATTTTTTAAATAAGAATAATTTTTAAAATATCAATTCTTAATTATACTATTAACATCTGTTTCTAAATATAAAAATATATTTTTGCTTACTCTAAGATAAATTCTTAAAAGCCAGACACATAATTATTTGAGGAATCATAGTTTTTCTCATATATTTTAGCTTCTTAATCATTGAACATTTATAATTACTTATAATTGAACTTTAAGTAGAATAACATTCAAATATTCATATTTTTGTTTTTTGTTTCAATTTTAATTGACAAATTGAAATTATATTTTCATTGACTGTGTACAAAATGATGTTTTAAAATATGTATACACTGTGAAATAGCTCATTTGAGTAATTAACACATGTATTACCTCATCCTCATATACTTATCATTTTGGGTAAAAACACATAAAATCTATTCTTTTAGAGTTTCAAAACATACTATAATTTATTATAGTCACTGTTGTAAAATATATCTCTTGAAATTATTCCTACTAACCAAGCAAAATTTTGTCTCCTTTAACAAACATTCCCCAACTCTCCACCCACCTCCAACCCCTAGTAACCACTATTCTCTCTACTTCTTTGAGTTAGAATTTTTTAGATTCCACATCAGTGAGATCATGTGGTATTTGTCTTTTTGCACCCTACTTATTTCACTTAGCATAATGTCTTCCAGGTTCATTCATGTTTTTGCAAATAACAGAATGTTATTCTTTTTTAAGGACAGCTAGTATATCATGTATATGCACCACACTTTACCCATTCATCCACTGATGGACACTTAAGTTGATTCCATACCTTGGCTAAGGTGAATAATGCTTAATTGAACATGAGAATGCAGATTTCTCTTTGACATTCTGATTTCAGTGTTTAGTTGGTTGATTTTCATACACAAAAGTATAGATAATATAGCCTTTTCTAATTATCTCAATTATTATTATATTTGTTATTATTCTGTATGCTTCTCAATATATGCTACTAATTGCATGGTCTCTAAAGTCAATAAATCCAGCATTTAGTATCTGTAAAAATAGAATAGTATGCTAACATGTATCTATGAGTAGATAAAATCTATCATTTTCACATGAAATTTTAGATGTTATATGTGCCCTACTTAAAAAACCTAATGTTGCAATTATATTTTCTCTACATCATTCAGTTCATAAAATGTGTTTTATTTACTATACGTAACATAAATATTTAGGAGTATTACCAGTAATAAAGTGAACCTTCCCAATCAGAAAGTAAGTAGTTACTTACGCGTCTGAAATTAATTTTTTTCTAAAAGAACTGCCTTTAACATATTGTCATTCATAAATAAATAAAATATCAAGGCAGATACAGTAGTGACAAGATCCCGTAAAGCTTTGGATTAATTTCTAATGAGGAGAATGTTGACCATGTGAAGGCCACTGAAGTTGAATCTTGTCCTGAGGTTTAGAATGGTGGTGCTATCAGCTTGAAACACACATGAAAATGACAAGTATATTTGGTCTATATACTCAGTGCATCCAGAAATAGAATTATCTGAAGTTCATAATGTGTATTCATTTCTGTGAAGCTGATGGTGTGTATTTCCTGAGGTCCTCTTTAACAACTGTTGAAAAATTGTTACATCTTTTATCAGCAGCAGAACATCAAGACATTAGCTTAAGGGTCATTGTTAATTTCAGTAACACTGAGTATTGAACTGGTTCTTGTTCATCTCATTGTCAACTTGAATTTAACTCACTAAAGTCAGTCTCTGCCACTTACTGGCTGATTTTAACGACACTGTATAGATGCTGAAGAGAAAAATTATAGAGAAATCATTGTCTCATTCAGAGCTGTGGTGACAGATTAAAGAACTGAGTCACATCAGCAATTCTATTCTAATAAATCATGCACAATGGTCCTTTCTTTATATTTGAAATATTTACTCATTAAAATTCAGAAACAGAAAGGAATTTACACATCATACCTTCCATATTTCTATTTACTTCTGACATTGTTATGACTTTTTTTGTTTTTGTCTGTTCTCAGCCTCTCCTTGGATAACTCCAGGAAAATCTTGGAGTTGAATATCCAACTCGAATAAAATTATTTTATCTGTTGAGTCAAAAGGTCTTGTCTGTGCCCTTACTTTGGTCATATCAGACTCAGAAACATGTGACAATATATTGTATACATTTTCAATAGCCTTTTTTTCAAATTTATCACTTATTATATACATTAAGATTGTAGGCCCCAGTGACAGAGTACTTTAGTTTTAATCCCAATTTTTGTATTTACGAGCTGTAATTATGTTCACATATGAAGAGAAAATATTTGACAATATTCAACATTGATTGATTATAAAAACTATCAACACAGAAATATAATAAAATAGAACATTTGCAATTTTATAAATGGCATTTTCAAAAAAAATTGTAGCTAATGAAAGACAATTTTTACCTGTAAGTCCAGATACGAGACAAGAATATCTACTCTAATGACTTCTATTTAACATTGTTGGATTATAGATTTAAATGTAGAAACCAAACTATACAAATTCTAGAAAAAAAATTAGAGAATATCTTCACAAATCATAAGTGAGCAAAGATTTCACAAAGGAAAAACAGAAAACACTAAGAAAAGCATTTAAAAATATATATATATACATATATATATATGATAATATATTTGAACTTTTGAAAAAGTAAATATTTGTTCACTAAGAGGTACCACTAAGAAAATAAATAGCCAAGCCACATAATGGGAGAGAAGAAATATTTATAAACATACACTAAGAAAAGACTTATATGCTTTCTATAATAAAATGATAAACAATATAATAAAAATGAGAATCAAATTTGAACTGACATTTCAGAAAGAAAGATGACTAAACGGCCAATAAGCCTATAATTTTATTTTCAACATCATTAGTTATCAGAGGAGTGCAAAGTAAAATCACATCTACTTGCATGGTTAAAATAAAAAATATTGATGACACCAAATATTGGAGATGATGCAGAGCAGGTATGTCAAATGTAACCCAGGAGAAAAATCTGTGTTGTGGCCTGTTTTCTTAATATAAAGGAATTTTTATTAGAACACAGCAATGCTCATTTATGTATTGTCTGTAGACGCTTTCACACTACAATGGCAGAATTAGGTAGTTGCTATGGAGACTGTATAGCTCACAAAGACAAAAATAATTATTAGCTAGTCCCTTACAGAAAGAATTTATTGACCCTCTAATGCAATATTATCAGAACTCTCATAGACGGTTGATTGGCAGGCAAAATATATTTTTAAAAACTTTGGAAAAAATATTTTATAATTTATTTAAGAAGTTATATCTACCCTAAGACTCAGCAATGCCCTTTCCCTGGCTATTTATTCAAGAAAGATGAAACTACATATATATATTAAACCTTGTATAACAATGTTCATGGGTATTTTATTCATAATAGGCAAAAACTACAAACAGGCCATGTATCTGTCCATCAATAGGAGGTTGAATAAAGAATTGGGGTGTATTCATACAATGAAATACTGCTCAGCAAAGAAAAAGAACAAACTATTAAAATACATGGCAATCTCAAAAACTTACATGAAAGAAGGCATACACAAAAATGTATTCACATTTATACCAATCCCAGAAGAAAACAAATTAAGATATGTTGATAAAATTTACATCACTGGTCGTTTTGATGTGGGTATAGATTACCTAGCAAGGGGCACAAGGTAACTCTCTGGGAGGATGAAAATATTCTCTGTTTGGTAAATGATACACATTACACAAGCTTTAGCATTTGTAAAAACTAAGTTGTATACTTAAAACCTAAACTTTCACCTTATATTTTATACCTAAAAAATTAATTAGTCATGTGGCTATTCTAGCTGGATTGGGAATGATGTATTTTAGCTGGATATCTAAATGCCTATTTTAAATTCTATTACTATAATAAGAAGAGAGAAAATGAATGTAGAAGGACAGATAATAGTGTGTGCAACAATAATGATTATCTGTCAGAAGGAGTCTAGATACTTATGTGATAGAGGAACACCTAGGAAATTCAAGTTATTAGTAATTTTCTAGTTTTGGGGTTAAGCTATGAGTTTGTGGAAATTTGGTAGAATATAAATTGACAATAAAATAAAACAGAATTGTAATGTACAAAAGGACTGAAAAGACTACAAATTAAACAAAGATGAAGAGGATACACATCACATAAAAATAAATATATCTCTAGCATGTTGAAAATTTTAAATTAATCCAAAGCTTTTAAAATGCAAGTTAAAATGTAGTAGTATACTATTTATCTTTCATAATTTCACAATTAAGACATTGATAATGCCTAGTAGTAAGAGCCATGAAAAAACAGGTATAAATTAACACCTTTCGTTAAAAAAAAATAGTTCTATATTCTATAGGAACCTATGGGAAGGGATGAATCTGTGAGCTATATTAAATCATAAATGACTTCTGATACTCTTGGGTTATACTTCTCTTTGATTATTTCTAAACGTTTGGTTCATCCTCCTCACAATTTACCATCTGCTCTCAGCTATCATTACGGGTAATTAAAGCAAGATCCTGTGACCACAGTCTGGACAAAGCAATAAAGAGGAGAGCAGTGGCAGCCTGAGGGAAGATGCATGTCCAGGAACTTTGAAGGAAATTGCACTGAAAAGAGCCAAGGCCTGTGGAGAGAGTAGGCAGCAGCCATTTGGAGCAGAGGACCGCACATCCAGGACAAGTTTGTGACAGATGGGAATGTCTTTGTTTTAGTCCAAGATATATTTAGCAGGTGACTATGGAAACAAATAAGCAAACAGAAAACCAAGACTCCCCACAGTAAAGCAAGATGAAATAATTGAGTGATTTTATTTGATATGTTAAAATAAGTATTGCCTTTTTTGATGGAGTTTGAGACATTTAGGTTCACATTATTAAAGGAATTATTCATTTTATACTGATTCATTTAAAAATTATGATTCAATTGCAAAAAAAAAAGATGTTCAGCAACTAAAGCACAAACAAAAGAACTGACAGACCTTAAGCCAAAAAGATTATAAAAGAAAAATTCTTCAATACAACAAGAAGATCTAACTATGTTAAGTATATATGCACACAACACAGGAACACCCAGATTTACAAAGCAAGTTCTTAGAAAACTATGAAGAGACTTAGATTCCCATACAATAATAGTGAGAGACTTCCACACCCCACTGACAGTATTAGATTTTTGAGGCAGAAAATTAACAAAGATATTCGGGACCTGAACTGAACATTTGATCAGACGAACCTGATAGACATCTACAGAAGTCTCCACGCCAAAAAAAATAGAATGTATACTCTTCTCATTGCCACTTAGCACATTCTCTAAAATTGACCATGTAATCAGATGTAAAACAATCCTCAGCAAATTCACCACTTCTATTTAACATAGCATTAGAAGCCCTGGCCAGAGGAATCAGGCAGGAGAAGGAAATAAAAAGTTGATCAAATAAAAAGAGAGGAGGTCCAACTATGTCTGTTTGCAAATTACATGATTCTATATTAAGAAAACCTGATAGTCCCTGCCCAAAAGCTCCTAGAGCTGATAACAACTTCAGCAAAATCTCAGGATAAAAAATCAACATACAAAAGTTGGTAGTATTATTATACATCATTGACATGCAAGCTGAGAACCAAATCAAGAAAGCAATCTCATTCACAATTGCTACAAAAAGAATAGAATACCTAGGAATACAGCTAACCAGGAGGTGTAAGGTCTTTACAAAGAGAATTACAAAACACTGCTTAAAAAAATAAGAGATGACACCAAAAAGTGGAAAAACATTCCATGCTTTTAAATAGGAAGAATTAATAATCTTAAAATGGCCATACTGCCTCTCAAAAATTACAGATTTAATGCTATTATGATCAAACTACAAATGTCTATCTTCACAGAACTAGGAAAAACTATTTTAAAATTCACATAGAACCAAAAAGGAACCCAAATATCCAAGGTGATCCTAAGCAAAAAGAACCAAACTGGAGGCATCACGTCACCCAACTTCAAACTATACTATAAGGCTACAGTATTTCAAACAGTATCTCATACCGGTACAAAATCAGACACATAGACCAATGGAACAGAATAGAGCCCAGAAATAAGGCCACACGCCTACCGCCATCTGACCTTCAACAAAGATGACAAAAACAAGCAATGAGAAAGGACTCTCTATTCAATAAATGGTACTGGGATGACTAGCTAGACATATGCAGAAGATTGAAACTGTAACCCTTTCTTATACCATATACAAATATCAACCCAAGGTATATTAAAGACTTTAATGTAAAAGCCTTGGAAAATGACTTAAGAACTACCTTCTTAATATAGAAACTGGCAAAGATTTCATGATAAGCACACCAAAAGCAATTACAACAAAAGCAAAGGTTGACAAATGGGATCTCATTAAATGAAAGAGCTTCTGCACAGCAAGAGAAAGTATAAAGTGAAGAGAAAATTTGCAGAATGGAAGAAAATGTTTGCAAACTATGTGTCTGACAAAGGTCTAATATCCAGCATCTATAAGGAACTTAAATTTACAAGAAAAATACAAACCACCCCATTAAAATGTGGGCAAAGGACATGAAAAGATACTTTAAAGAAAAAACATACATGCAGCCAACAAGCATACGAAAAAATGCTCAGCATCAGTATCACTGGAGATAGGCAAGTTAAAACCACAATGAGGTACCGTCTCACACCAGTCAGAGTGGCTATTATTAAAAGTAAAAGAATACCAGATGCTGGCAAGGTTGCAGAGAAAATAGAAGATTTATAAACTACTGGCAGGACTGTATATTAGTTAAACCATTGTGGAAAGCAGTGTGGCAATTCCTCAAAGAACTATAAACAGAACTACCATTTAACCCAGAAATTCCCTTACTAGCCGTATATCCAAAGGAGTAGAAATTGTTCTGTCATAAAGACACATGCACATGTATGTTCATCACAGCAGTATGCACAATAGCAAAGACATCAGCAGCAGACTGGATAAAGAAAATGTGGTCAATTTACAAAAATGAAGTCATAAAAAAGAATGAGATCACGTCCTTTGCAGGAACATGGATGGAGCTAGAGGCCATTATCCTTAGCAAAGTAACACAGAAACAAAAAACCAAATGCTGCATGTTCTCACTTATAAGTGGTAGCTAAATAATGAAAACACATGGGCATAAAATGGGAAACTACAGACACTGGGGCCTACTTGAGGGTGGAGGGTGGGAGGACAAAGAGGATCAGAAAAAAAATAGCTATTAAATACTATGTTTAGTATGTGGATGACAAAATAATCTGTTCACCAAATCCTTGTGACATGAGTTTACATACATAACAAACCTGCACGTGCACCCCTAAATCGTAAATGAAAGTCTTAAAATAACCAAATTGACTATATCCTTCTAAATTAATTTTCTACTTTGTGAGAAGAGAAATGGCAAAAATGCATCTATTAAATACTATGAAATGGGAAAGGAGTTTCAATGAATAAGGGATGATGATATTATAATTTCCATCTGAGCCAATTTATTTATCTCACTGCTGTCATGGGTTTGTGGGCTCAGAGTTATAATTAAAATGTTCTGCATTCGTTCCAGAGAGGGGTGAAAGTGTATTGACTACTGTATGCTTATTTGAAACTGCTTGGATGCATAGAACTGTGATACCGCTATTGTGGCACATTCTGAGAGTGTGTTTTTGCCTCAACTATACTTGAATGTTTTTCTTGCCGGGACTTTTCTGACAAATTAAAGGCTTAGATTGGCTCCTCCATCAGCAGTTGTTGTGAGCCTTTTGAACATAATTTACTAGTACTTTCTTATATATTTAGCAGGAAGCCTATCACGAAAACTGATCTTTGGTTGCTCATTCATCAAATATTTATTGAGCATTTATTTTGGAATATATTTAAAAATGAATCATTTTTAAAAAATTTATTGAGACGCAGCATTGGCATTTAGATTATTTTATAGAGCAGCAATGGTGAATAGATTTCTGGCAAGCCTCCACTCCTTGCCCTTACATTCAGAGAAGAAAGCTTTAATATAGGCAGACAATTTCTACCTTACTGATGTACTGCCATGGGCTGTCACTAGCTAACCATCTAACCAAGTTAGTGGAAGGAACAAAGACAATTTCCATGCTCTTATTGCACCTGATTTTTGTGCCATGGCTGGAAAGAATATCAGAGATAGTGGCTTCTTGATTTTGATTTTTTTGGTTGGGTTTTTTGTTTGTTTTTTTTTTTGTTTTGTGATAGGATTTCTAAAATGTTCCAAAAGCCAGAAAACAATACCTGTCCAAAAAATTTTCTGAGATGACTTCTTGGACTATAATTTGGGCCATCACAGCATGGACAGAACTGACACTTATCACTTTTGGGGATTTTTTTAGCTAATAGTAGGAAGTTGGTATTTGTGTGATTCTGTGTAAATATACATACACACATATAAATCTGTACACATATAGACACATGTGTATATCTGTATTACAATTTTCAAAGCTCCTTTAACCTATGATTACAGTTCAACCTCACTTCATTGACTTTGTTCACATATCCCTTCCTCAGAGGGCCATCTCCTGATCACCTTATGTGAAATAGCACTGTTCATTCATTTATCATGTTTTATTCTTCTTTATGAAGTCATTCATTTATTTCATTGTCTTTTCTACTAAAATATATTCTCCATGACAGTGGGCATTTTTCTCTGCCTTTTTCACCATTACGTCCCTAGGACTGTTATCAGACAAAGATTCAACGCTCAGTGAATATTTATTACATACAAATATTATGGGTAACATGACTTTTGATTTTGTTTCTTATGGTTTCTTTCTAATTTGTTATTAATTTCTCCTTGTCAAGAGTGGCCATAAGCCAGGTACCCACTCTCTAGGAGGGCCCTGATTGGTGGAAATTTAGGTTCAGGTGAGACACAATGAGGAGTTAAAACAAAAATGCATAAAATAGCATATGTTTGTTACTCACAGATCCCGGAGAGGATAGGGGTGCCAGTAGAAGGCTGACAGGAAATCTGCAGGAGGCTGAGAGCTCAACCAGTGGATGGAAATCATGAGAGAGAAAGGACCTGTACAACTATGTCTTTATTAAGGTACATGACATTATTCCTTAAGCTTTCTCAAGGGGGTTGAGGATTGGTTTGTTTAAAAAAAAGTGTAGAGGTGGATACTTATTTACATGACTCTGGTGTTAACCATTAGGTTTTCCCATGGTCAACAGCTGTGAGACCTGTTGGGCTTTGGGTCTGTGGGTTAAGGAAAAAGAGGATTAAATGGCAATCAATCACATCACATTGGGAGGGGCAGTTTTAACCAGGCCAAAGATGATAGAGTATGACTGAGTTTCAGACAACTCATGTCAGGAATAAAAATGAATGCTGAGGGAGCAAATATATTAAAGAAATTTATGAGAATGGGATAACCCATATTTTGTTGATGGTAAAGCAAATTAAAACTTGACTGGCTTGAAGTACACAATAAGGAATGAAATTTGTCTGTTTGCCTTTGCTGCTTCTCTCTTGGCACCTCCCAAGCTTAATATTGTTTTGTACTTCGTTGTTTTACTCATGCAAATAGTGTTAAGAAATCAAGCCAGATACTTCATATTTAGAAATACTGTTAAATATACCATAAATGGAGAAAAGATTCAGTGGTATTACCTTGAAAAAGAGACTACTGTTTGTATGGTCAGTTAGAAAATGAGGGTACATAGAAAAACAATCTCAGTTAGAAAATGAGGGCACAGAAAAACAATCTATGGGCATGGCCTTGATTCACTGACCTTAAAATAAATAAATAAATAAAACTTACAAACTCAGGATTAAACTAAAGCAGATAATTTTGAGGCTTAATGTTTCTCTGCTTAGCACCTGTCATACTTCAAAATCATTTGAGCTTAGGGTTTAATTGCATAGCACCTGTCTTCATCACAATCCATTTAACTGCCATTACAATTAATTTTCCCTTAATAAGGATACATAGAAATAGTTCTCTAACTTTCTACTACCTTATTCTGTCTCTCCAAGTTTGTCATACTTTTTTTCTCTTTATGATAATTATGGATCCTATTTAAAGGGAAGTTCCAAGATGTCAGTATTAGGTCTGCTATCACAGATTGGTAGAGGAATGCCAGGAAATATGTTTAGGACCTAGGTAGAATAACATATATCAATATATCATCAATAGATAAGCAGTACTTATTTGAATGTTATGTGTCTTTCTAATTGACTAAAATATATTTTTAAAATATGTGAACAACGTCTTTGACTGAGTTTTAATATGCTGATACTATCATAACTTTGAAGGATTCAATTAAAAATCAGATAGTGAAAATTTTCTTAGATGATATTTCAAAGCAGCTACCTTTAGGTAAGTCAAAGCAGCACATGGAGATAATTAACATGCTTTTGTAGAAATGGATATAAACGTGTTAGATAAAAGGGCAGCAGTCAAGGAAAGCGAATAATGCAGTCGAATTAGAAAACTGTAGGTGGTGTCTCTATAGGAAAAAATGTTGAGAGGCTTTTAAGAATAAGTATTGATAAAACTAAATTTTATCATTTTATGGCTAAAATATGTAAGAATATATCACTCCTATTGACTCAAACTGTTGATACAGGCTTCTATCTAGCTCACAAACTTGGAATGGAAGAGACAGTTGTTTAAGAAGTCAAATACAAGGCAACTATCAAGACAATATCAGAAGTGAAAAATCATAGAAAATATACATCCCTTAGAAATGTCCAGATATACTAGCAACATTGTCCCATGTTCTATTATTTAAGTGAAAAAGTCTTAAGAATTATTGCACTAAAAGTTGTAAAGTGCGTGAGCCAAACAGTCTGAAGGGAATGGAGATGTCCAGGTAAATGGTAAATGACTTCCTTTTTTTTTTTTGGAGACAGGGTTTCACTCTATTGCCCAGGCTGGAGTACAGTGGCACAATCTCGGCTCACTGCAACCTCTGACTCCTGGGTTCAAGTGATTCTGGTGCCTCAGCCTCCCAAGTAGTTGGGATTACAGTTGTGTACTACCATGCCTGGCTAATTTTTTTATTTTTTGGTACATATTGAATTTCACCATGATAGCCAAGCTGGTCTTGAATTCCTGACCTCAAGTGATGCCCCTGCCTTGGTCTCCCAAAGTGCTGGGATAATAGGCATGAGCCACTGTGTCCGGCCGGGGGTAACTGACTTCTAATGAAGATTCAAAACAGAATCTTCTCCTTAATTAGATTCTCTTTGTCCTTAGTCCACTCATTCTGAATTATTTGGTTTCTAAATCTGTGCATTATTTTTTAAAACTGGCTTATTTGATTAGTGGTTTGCATTTAATTAATAGACAACAGAGCACCAATGGAAAACTTTGAGATACAGGGAACCATATGTACTATTTGCGTTCAAGTTGCTATAATTTCCAGGGTAAAACTAAGAAATGCTTTTCTGAATATTTCGATTAAATAAAAACATATTAATTAATAAGTAAAATATTTGAGAGACAAATTTATTTTTTTACTTTCTAGTAGAGTGAAAAGACACATATTACCATCCTTGTCACAAAGCTAAAATCATCATTTTCTATTGAATGAGATGCCATGACTATAAAGGGAATCTGCCATTTCCCTGGTATGGAAATTCAGTTTCCCAAGACAATTTCCTCCATGTCAGAGAATTTGTGGTAGAGTTAGGGAAGTGATAAGGAGAAATGATTCAGGTCTCCCACTAGATGGTGGGAGAGAAGGCAGTTGTTCTTCATCTTTCTGTGGTAAAAATTCTGTGTTAAAAAAAGTGGTAAGAGAATCCAATAAGAAGGGAATTTGTATTAAGGAAACTTATTGATACTTCAGATATAGATATATGTTAACTTCCTTCCTTTAACACTCTATTCATACACTGAAATAGATTGAATGCCATTTTTAAAAGACAACAAAAATTTCAATCGGGAATACAATAATTGATTCAAATAAGACTCCACTATTGGTCTATAATCCATTCGTTCCCCTTTCCAGATCAAAATTTTAAATGAGTTGCCAATTTTATACAGGGAACCTGATTAAATATTTTTTTCATATAATAGGGAATAAATTATCTTTGAAAGCATCTTTCTTGTGTCTATGGAAAACTGATATTGAGCAGTCTCTTCCGATCATTAGCCAAACATTGCTCTTGTGAATTTTATCTACACAGTCTGTAAAATAGCACTCTCAATCCACAGTCCCACAGTTCACCTGTTTGGCTTCAGTTCTCACTTAGAAGGACAATGATAGCCTCTGTTTTTAGGTAGTCAAAACTTACTCCATTTCCTTTGTTATTCATAGCATATACCTTTACTCCAATTCCAGGTTCTCTCAATGTATCTTATTAATATATATTTTTGCTTACAGACATCTATGTTTAGTTTATATTTATCATAAATTTTTGTCAGATATGTAGGAATATACATATATATGTATGTATAAATATATATACACACATATATATATATACATATTCTTATTTATAACCACAGGAAGAAAATAAAACCAATCAGCTTAAAATTAATAAACACATTTATTCTATCATTTTAAGGTATTCCCAAGGATCCCTCCTTGTGGATATATACATACCTACATGGCATATATTTTAAGTAATATTTTTGTAACCCATAGTCCCTAAGTTTTTGGTTACATACTGTGAAAAAGTACCCACTTGTAATTATTACACCTTGAGTTCTTATTGCTTCAGAAAGTCCCAGAAAGAAGCTCAGCCTTGGAAAAACAATAATCAGTTGGAAATGAACTTTGGTAAACTCTCTTCATTATCATATTAAAACCCTCACCCAGGGAGGAGCTGACTTGCTGTTTTCTATACATGGGCTATATGTAGAAGCATGATCAATGACAGTGCCTGCACTGCATTTACCTCTACATACAATGACAGCCCAATAGTATCCCTGCTTTCTCCTGGTGTGGGGAGGCACTGCTTTGGGAACTACCCCTGGTGTCCTCCTGACTTGTTGCAAGTAATCAAATCCCCTTGTTAAATCCTTCTTGGTTTTAGTTATTGGAGTGACCCTTATCAAAGGACCAACCTACCTGTTGTGTGGGTAACACCATACCAAACATATTCTCACAATTTCGTTAGGTATCTAAACACCCAGTTTTGCAGGTTAATGCAGCAATTTACACATAAAGATGAAAATGTGATTCTACTTACAGAAATTATTTGAGTCTGATGTCATAGGTAGGTAATACAATTTCTCCTACCATGTAGTAGTTTCCAGGGACAGACAACATGACAAGGTGACTTTATATGCAGCAGAACATCATATGCCCTTTCAAGAATAAACATTGTATGAGATATTGGGCTTTCTCTCAGATCCTGAAAAACTCATTTAAAAGGCAGGCGTGGTAGACTATTAAGATAAAAAAGATGAAAAGTAAAAAAAAAAGTTCTACTAAAATATCTAAAACCATTTTGGGGTACTAATAGCTCTAAATCATGAGAGACAGCTCAGTCTTTAAATAATCACAGTAGGAGTATGAACCAAGGTAGTAATTTTCACTTAAATTGCCAGCAATATGCAGCACTAATGCCAATTACCACAGCGGTGGTCATGGAAACCTTTCACTTCAAAATTATAGCACCATCCACTGCAAAACGTGTGAGCATGATTTGCTTTTGCTGCTTTACTTGCTCACACTCTTTCACTTTTTAAATCCTTCCTATCTGTTTCCAACCTGATCTCTGTTGACAAGTAGCCATCTTGAATGTCACTGCTGGTCTTACCAAATTTGGATGACTTTTCAACAATACAGTTGAACAAACATTGCTTGAGTACCCCTTCTGTCCTAGGACTCTGACTACATAAGTTTGCAGGGCAATCATTCTTGCCCTCAAAAGACTCTTAGTGAATACTGAAAGACATAGAATTATATACATTTACAGTCATCTGAGAATGGCCACAGTGATATAAAACACTAAGGTTCTAGAGGAGGAAGAGACCAGTGCTATAAGAAAGGACATGGAAAGTTTCACTGAAGATTTAGAACACAAGCTAGGCTTTGAGGAATCTGGAGTAGATCCAGATTTAATGAGATAAATTTTGCAAAACACCGGATTTGATAATGCAATTGAATGTCTGTTTAAGATGAGAAAGTAAGTAGAAAATTTCTCTGATTTGATCATTACACATTATATACATCCATGGAAAGCTAGTGTGTATCCCATAAATATGTATAATTATTACATGTCCACTAAAATAAAAAGAAAAAAAGAAATAAATAAAAAAAGAAAAAAATATATAGGAAATCAAACAAATTAAAAATTAGTAAAAAGTAAAAACACTACAAATATAATGCAGTTCAGAAAAAAACACATTTTGTTAGGCCATGCCTCACATATTTCTATAATACATTTACATATATTATTTAACTGCATAGTTTGATTAGCTCCTCAATAATAAAAATTCTAAAAAATTGTTTTCTATAGGTCTTATATAAAAGTAACTAAATTTTTCTCCTACATCATTTACTAAAACATTATTATATTCTTAATTGTATGGAAAAGTTTTCACCTTGAATTTGGTAATGTAAAGGAACTTTGAAGATTGTTTTTAAATTTGGGAATATTTCTGTCAAAGTTCTTTCATGTATGAGCTATAAATTTGAATAAACTTTCTAAAGAGTAAGTTGTGGTTGTCTGTATTTCAAACCTCATCCCTACTATATTGTTCACTCACTTCCAGTGCTAATCACTGTAGAACATGGTCATACCACATCACGGCCTTTGGCCCCCACACTTTCATGTCAATTTTCCAGGTGAGTGACAACTGAAGAGTGGGGAGAATCTCCAAAGCCATTTCTACACCAAGATAAACTTTAAAAATTCATCTATATACAGACATTGCTGCAGCCCCAAAATTATGTCTTTCCATATTGAAGATATATTCTTATCTACTCATAATAATAAAGAAAAATAAAACTAAGAAAAATTAAATAGTTGCTCAAGTTTCCAGTGAATAAGTAATAAAGCTGAGAATTTCACAGAAAACTCTAGTTCCTAAATTCATAATCATCCTTCCTGTCCTAAATGAAACTTACACATGGTATTTCAAGTGGCTTATTCAACTTGGGTGGCCATAACAAAATACTATAGCCTGAGTGCCTTAAATAACCTAAATTTATTTTCTTACAGTTCTTGAGACAACAAGTCCAAGATAAAGGTGCCAATAGGGCCAGAGTCTAGTGAGGACTCTCTTCATAAAGTTGCAGATGGATGCCTTCCTACTCCATCCTAGCATGGTCTTTCCTTTGTGCTTGCACAGAGACGGAACTCTGGTGTCTCATTCTTTTCTTACATGTGGACTTTTCCCATCATGAGTGCTCTGCAATCATGACCTCATCAAAATCTAATTATTAATAGAGTTTTCAAGCAAGGACCCTATTTCCAAGTAAATTCACATTGCGGTTAAGGGCCTCAATAAAGGAATTTAGTGGTGGAGAGGGAGTATAATTTAGTACACAGCATCAAGAAAATCCATTATGTCTTCAAATCTATGTTAAATATATCCTTTCTTACTTAGGCTACTAATAAAATGACTTATAATTAAATTTGTTTCTTTTGACTGTGCACTTTATTTTTTAAAAGGGCTTCGTACTTTAAGGCTCCAAATGTTAATTTTGGAGAAAATGCACTCAGCAGGAATATATCTCTATTTTACTTCAAATCTCACGGATTTTTAAACCGCAGGTTGATATACATATTTTACTTGGAAAGAATAAGTGCAAGGTGAAAACAGAAGATGAAAAGTTGAGTAGAGAGGAGTGAGAATGGCTGAAAGCTGCTTAAGAGAGAAAGTATTGTACTCAGAGTATTGTCAAGAAAGGACATAAAGGGTACTAATTAAAGGAGGTCTAGAGAAGTTTGGTAACAGTCACAGACACATAAGTTATACATAGTGCTCAAAACGTTTTTTTTTTCATACTATTGAGAATAGTACCTGGAAAGTGGAAGAGATAAAATGAAGCACGTTTCTTAAGAGAAAGTGAATTATTTGCATAAAATAAAGATCACACTAGCATCACTAATCAAAAAGGTAGGTGAAGCCAGGGAATCCCAAGGATAGAGCAGAGCTGCAGCTGAAGTTAGATGTGCCTGTCTGTTGAATTCTCACTCACAGGACTTTCACTCTAGGAAGTACAGTGCCATAGCCATAATTGACTGATAATCTATAGTATTGCTGGAGAAACTGAGTTCCAGTGCTTCTCTTCCCATTGTATTGTAAGAGTTTTTGAATGTATTTAAATTTAGCTCATGCTTGGTCTAAACATACACATAAAAACCCTAGAAGAAAACCTAGGCAATACTATTCAGGACATAGGCATGGGCAAAGACTTGATGACTAAAACACCAAAAGCCATGGCAACAAAAGCCAAAAGTATAATTAAACTAAAGAGCTTCTGCACAGCAAAAGAAACTGTCATTAGAGTGAACAGGCAACATACAGAATGGGAGAACATTTTTGCAATCTATCCATCTGACAAAGGGCTAATATCCAGAATCTACAAAGAACTTAAACAAATTTACAAGAAGAAAACAACTCCATCAAAAAGTAGGTGAAGAATATGAACAGACACTTCTCAAAAGAAGACATTTATGCAGCCAACAAACACATGAAAAAAAAAGCTCATCATCACTGGTCATTAGAGAAATGCAAATCAAAACAACAATTGGATACCGTCTCATGCCAGTTAAGTGGTGATCATTAAAAAGTCAGGAAACAACAGATGCTGGAGAGGAGGTGTAGAAATAGGAATGCTTTTACACTGCTGGTGGGAGTGTAAATTAGTTCAACCATTGTAAAAGACAGCGTAGCAATTTCTCAAGGATCTAGAAACAGAAATACTATTTGACCCAGCAATCCTATTACTGGGTATATACCCAAAGTAGTATAAATCAAATCATTCCACTGTAAAGACACGTGGACACATATGTTTATTGCAGCACTGTTCACAATAGCAAAGATTTGGAATCAACCCAAATGTCCATCAAAGTGATAAACTGGATAAAGAAAATGTGACACATATATACCATGGAATACTATGCAGCTATAAAAAAAGGATGAGTTTATGTCCCTTGCAGGGACATGGATGAAGCTGGAAACTATCATTTTAAGCAAACTAACACAAGAACAGAAAGTTCAACTCTCACTCAGAAGTAGGAGTTGAAAAATGAGAACACATGGACATAGGGAGGGAAATATCACATATCAGGGCCTGTCAAGGGATGGGAGCCTAGGGGAGGGATAGTATTAGGAGAAATACCTAATGTGGATGATGGGTTGATGGGTGCAGCACTCCACCATGGCACATGTATACCTATATAACTAGTCTGCAGAATCTGCACATGTACCCCAGAATTTAAAGTATAATAATAAAAAAATACAAACACACACACACACACAACATATACACATGTATCATTTTTAAGAATAAAGAAAGAGGACATCACTGGATGAAATCGATCCTACTAACTAGTTATTCTGACTTTACAGACAAAACTCAATGAAGGTGAGGGCAGTGTTGGTATCCCGAGTATAACATAAACTCTAAATTGCATTTTGTCTATTTACTTCAAGCTATAGAGCTTATTGAAGAATGAGTTCTGCAACCTTTTGCCAGCAGCCTGAAAGCCCCAAAGTAGAATAAATGTGAATAAACTAATTCAAAAAGCAATGACTGGATGGGCAATATCCTCTCCTACCTCATATTTGTGATGCTGTTTATATGCATGTTATTAAAAACTGCTACAAATTATTTTAGAAAGTAGGTGGAATATAAATTATGGTTTAATATAAAGGCCTGTATGGTTTAATATAAAGTCAGAGGCACAGCTTTGTACCTACTTGTTTTGTAATTCTGAGTTCATGAAATCAGTAACTGAAATAGAACACAGAACATTAAACATACAAGGTAGATATGTTGTAAATGATACAGAATGTATTTAAAAAGATACTTGACAACTTTCTATAAGTTTATTGCAATTCGGAAAACTCCTTTTCTCAATGCCCACTGCCCACATTAGGTCCCTCAAATTCTATTACTCCAGGTTTCTCCTACTCCCTATCTCTAAGCAGGAACAAATGTAGCATACTTTCTTCTACTACATAAATATAATTTATGAGGGAAATTTAGGATATTTGTTTGCCTTTGTTCCTTTTCAATAGCTTTTTTGGGGGTCAGTGAGTAGATGGATCATAACTGCCTACCTGGCCAAATAAAAATCTATTTTTCTATGCTAGTCTTAAAGGCCTTCAGGGGAATCTGTTTCTATTTACTGTAAAACTATCTAAACAAAGGTCCTTGTCATCCCCCTTGACAATCCTGTCAAACAATAGCAAAATATGTTGTATTTAATCATTACGAAATAGTAGATACATGCCTAGAGAACCATAACTAAAATTTACTGTTAGCAAGAATTTGTAAAGGGCCATATCTTGGGCATTATTATTTGTTTTTACAAAATAATCTACTGTTTAAAAAATATCTGAAGGTAAGTCCCATTATTGTGGCTTTTTAAATGAAGGTTAAGTTTATATCTCTTCTTTTACCCTAATGCTTCTAAAATCAAATACAAATTTATTGGAAATCTAATATGCTCAGACATTATGCTAGCCACCAAAAACAGGAATGAATAAGGCAGACTACTTTAATTTAAATGGATACCTGGCAACTGGTAGTTAAAGAGGCAGGAAGGTATATAAAAAGAATTTCTCCAGAAATAATTAGGGTCTGAATACAGCACAAGATGACTCTAAGAACAGAAAGAGGGGACAAATTAACTCTACTTGGGAGAGACAAAGAAGTATCTCCGAAAAATAAGTCTTGAATGGTAATTTTTTTTTTCCTGGGGAGTGAAAGTGCTCCAGGAGAGAAGGGTAAAGAGGGCATTCCAATCAGAGCAAATAACCATTGCAGAGATGTGGAGGAGGGAGAGTTGCTACGAAATTTAGAGAATGATGGCAACCTGATACTATTAGAATAGAAGGTTGCTCAAAAGGGAAGTGATAAGCAAAAAGCTTATTAAGTATACCGGAACAATCATATAAAAAGGCTTGTATACCAATCTAAGGATTTGAGCAATGCTGACCCTGCTTAAAACTTAGCTCCAGACTAATTTTTAAGAAGATTTAGCAGACATATTTTGATTTTACTTACCCAGCATCTGTCCCCTACTCTGCATTTTTTTCTTCTAATAATTGCACTACAATTATCTTTTGGAGATATGGTTCAGGAGGAGAAGATATCTCTGGATTTTTTATCCAAGAGTAGGCAAGTAAACTATACCTTTAAGCCAGAATATTTTACCCAGGTGGCGATGGTGACTGGTTGAGAGATGAATAAAAATAACTTAAGGTTTTCCACTGAGAATTTGGTATATGGATCAGTGAACATAACTAAAAGCTAGAGAAAAACTGAGTAGTGGCTGAATTCACCACTGTAAAATCCAGAATGAACTTGACATTTTTATTATAAATTAAGATTCTTTCATGTGCAACCAAAAAAATAAATATTGATAAAAACATCATATGAATACACATTTATGTTTTGACATATATACTTTGTATAGATCACCATTGCTCTGATATTAGTATGATGGATTTCTACGATTTAGAGAGAAGAGAAAAAGGACATCAAATAAACACATTAGTGGGAAAGATAATGAGGGTCAAAATCGAAGCAGTGTTCCTGAGATTAGAGAATGAAGGCCTTGTCCATTGTGTTGTTGTCTTCTGAATTCCAGGCTGCCAGATAAGGTCCTAGCCATATATAGTACCCAAAATTTGCTGAATGAATGACCAGTGTATGAAATCATGATGGAGAAATTAACAAAAGGTATGAGTAATGGTGCATGAAAATGAGGAATTGAGAACAAGGCTTATATTTCTAGTGAAGACAACTGGATAGATGATAGTGCTATCATTTAAGTGAGAGGATAAAGAAAGTGCTTTTAAAAAGAACAGACTATAAGCTACTCAGGGAAAAACACAGATGCTAGGGCAGCATATTTTACAGTAACAAATACAGTGGTTTAGGATATAGTTTAAAGCTACAGTTTATTACTAAAGATAAAAAAATAATATATAGGTATAATGAACTTCTTTCTGAAGAGGATGCTTATTAGTAATATTCTTATCATTTCAAAAATCTTCAGATGTCATTTTTAAAACAAGTATTTGATAAGTGCCTTCAATTGCCACACATATTTCTATGCATTGGTAGCAGTTAGTAGATAGTAGTGGCATTGCTCAAGCTAGAAAATGAGGATGAAAAGCTAATAAGGGTTAGGTGGGCTAATGGAAAACAAAAATGAAAATTGTGTATTTGAGATCATTATTAAGTTTTGGCTTTTAATTTATGTTAATATTTATGTTATTTTTCTTTACCATGTGCTTAGTGATTTAAAATAGTAGAATTCCATATATACTCACTAAAATTTTGTGACAATTTTAGCTATATCTCAAGACAATCTCATTCATGGAATTTTACCCAAAGTTTTAGTCTCAGACAATATTTTCATATGAAGTTATCTAATATTATATAATGAAGCTAATATTTTATATGAAGTTATCTAATGTTATATAATGATTCATTTTACTACATTCCTCATATGCCTATCTGTTGCATATCCAACAGTTTTATTTCCTGCACAACCACAGTTTCTTAAGTTAAAGAGATATGCTTTATTTCTCTTGACATCTTCCAGGGTTTCTAGAAATGTACCTGGCAATTGAAGATACTCACCAAATACCTGTTTTTAAAATGACATATAGCCGGTAGAGCAAGATAATGGATGGGAAGTCTCCATTGAACATCTCCACCCATGCCCCGCAACAAGAACACCAGTTTGATAACTATCTACCAAAAAAAACCACACCTTCATAGCTCCTGCAAGCCTTGCCACAGTGGGCTAAAATGCTCCAGGGATCCAAATAAACTCAAAAGGCCATCTAGGCCACAAGGACTGCAACCTCTAGATGAGTTCTAATGTGGAACTGGACCCAGAGACAGTGGACTATGGGGATGTGACCCACTGAGACACCAGTTGGGGCAGCTAAGGGAGTGCTTGCATCATCCCTCCCCTAGCCACAGGCTGCACAATTTGCAGCTCCAAAAGAGACCACTTCCTTCTACCTAAGCAGCAGAGGCAGAGGGTGGGGAACACTTTGTCTCATGTTTTTGATACCACCTCAGGAAACAAGCCAGATAGGGCATTCAGAGTCCTGAGGACCCATTTCCAATCTCTAGTTCCTGAACAATAATACTAACACACTATGGGCCAGAGGAAAGCTGCTACATTGAAGAAAAAAACACAGTCCTAGCAGCATTCATCACCTGCTAACTAAATAGCCCTCAGGCCATGAATAACCAAAAGCAGTGCCTCCCTCTGGGTCCCAGAAGCAGTACCTCCCTCTGGGTCCCAGAAGCAGTACCCAGGTACTATGTTAACTGCTTTGGGTAAGAGTTTGAGACTTGCTGGCTTTAAGTCCCTTCTCAGTCACAAGGAGGTAGAGCATTAAGCAGGCTCTTGGGTTTTCAGATTCTAGGACATGGCTTTTGGACATTTCTAGACCTTCCCTGGGCCAGAGGGTAACCCAGTGCCCTGAAGGGTGAGTCCCAGGCCAGGCAGCATTCACCACAAGCTGATTAAAGAGCCCTTGGGCCTTAAGGGAACACTGGAAATAATCTGACAGTACTTCTCATAGGCCTGTTGTGGCAGTGGCCACAGAATGAGGTTCTCTGCCTTTGGTGAGGAAAGGGAAGAGTAAGAAGAACTTTGTCTAGTGCTTTGAGTGCCAGCTCAGCTGCAATATAGTAGTACACCATGGTAGACTTCTAAGGTTTTTAAATCTAGTCTCTGGCTCCTGGAAGGCAGCTCTGGATCTGCCTGAGCCTGGAAGAACTGACTACACTGAAATAAAGGACACAGGCCTATCTGGCTTTGCCATCTGCTAATTGTAGAATCCCAGGGCCTTGAGCATACATAAACAGTAGCCAGGGAGTAGTTACAGCAGGGCTTCACTGAGACTCAACGTTATGCTGGCTTGAGGTCTGATCCAGTGAAGTCATACTGGTGGTGGCCACAGGGTGTGTCTCTCTATCTCCAGGTTCAGATGGCTCAGAGAAAAGAGAGAGACTCCATTTCTTTGGGAGAAAGTAAAGGAATAGAACAAAGTCTTTGCCTGGTAATCCAGAGAATTCTCCTGTATCTTGTCCAGGACTGTCAAGGTGGTACCTCTATGAATCTGCAAGAATCACAGAGTTACTTGGATTGGGGTGCCCCATAAAGCAGACACAGCTTAGACCACAAGACCCAAGTCTTCAATATGTGGAATATCTGGAAAGCCTCCCCTAGAAAGATGAACACAAACAAGTCCAGACTGCAAAGACTACTATAAATACCTAATTCTTTAATGCCAAGACACAGATGAACATCTACAACTATCAAGACAATCCAGGAAAACATGATTTCATTAAATGAACTAAATAAGGCACCAGGGACAAATCCTGAAGAAACAGAAATATCCGACCTTTCAGACAGAAAGTGCAAAATAGCTTTCTTGGGGAACTCAAAGAAATTCAAGATAATACAAAGAGGATACTCAGAATTCTATCAGATAAATTTAACAAAGATATTGAAATAATTAAAAAGAATCAAGCAGAAATTCTGAACCTAAAAAACGCAATAAGCCTACTGAAGAATTCATCAGAGTATTTCAATAACAGAATTAATCGAGTAGAAGAAATAATTAGTGGGCTTGAAGGAAGGTTATATGAAAATACACAGTCAGAGGAGACAAAAGTAAAAAAGGTAAAAAGCAATGAAACATGCTTATGGGATCTAGAAAACAGCCTCAAACTGGCAAATATGATAGTTATTGGCCTTAAAGAGGAGGTAAAGAATGTGATAGGGGTAGAAAGTTTATTCAAAGGGATAATAACAGAGACTTTTCCAAACCTAGAGAAAGATATCAATATCCCAGTACAAGAAGTACCAAATGTCTAACTTAAAGGACACTACCTCAAGGCATTTAACAATCAGACTCCCAAAGGTCAAGGATAAAGAAAGAATCCTAAAACCAGCAAGAGAAAAGGAACAAATAACATGCAATGGAGCTCCAATATGTCTGGCAACAGACTTTTCAGTGAAAACCTTCCAGGCCAGAAGAGAGTGGGATGACATACTTAAAGTACTGAAATAAAATAACTTTTATCCTATAGTAATATATCTAGTAAAAATATTCTTCAAACTTGAAGGAGAACTAGAGGCTTTCTCAGACAAACAGAAGCTAAGAGATTTCATTAATACCAGAACCGTCCTATAAAAAATGCTAAAGGGCATACTTCAATCAGAAAGAAAAAGATCGTAATGAAATATAAAATTTATGAAACTGAAAAATTCCTATTTTATTCATTGAGCTATTCCAAGTAACTAGAATGTATATCAGTATACACTAAACAATAGTATTTGTAGAATAAACTGGATATCATTTAGTTATTTTATTGTTGGTCTGAAGTTACTAAAATTGCCACATTATCTACCTCCAGAGGGCACCATCTATGCTGTGGTTAATATGAAGAGCATTCCCTGGAGTTGTGCGGTCAGAGCTCTCAGGGTTCTGGGACAATGCTCTGTCCTGCTGAAACATTGTAAGCTCCATGAAAGTAGAAATGTGGGGCTGTTTTTTCCTCTACTATAGCCTCAAACCTTGGAACCCTTTCTGAAACATAGTGATGCACATATTAAATGATTACTAAGTAAATGAAAGAAAATTAGAATTTAAACACTCCATTAAAAACAGTAGAAGTTTGTAATTCCTGTGTGAAGGTTAGCTGTTTTAACTATGTGACTGACTGCCATAAGCAGAGTGAAACACATGAGAAAAGTCACCTGTCTAATTTAAGTCAACTAATAGTGAAGATCAATACAGCACAAAATGAAAATTTATGATTTTGTTAAAAGAGTTAAAAATCAATAACATCCAGCTATAAATTCAATGTTCTTTTATCCTCATTCACTGAAAGTGAATCAACTCTAGCAGTGTTGGGTGAAAGATTAAAGAAAAAGAGGATACAATTTATAAAATGCCTATTGCTGAGCAGAGATAGAGATCAAGAGATTTCATGAGCTGAAGCCACAAGAAACGAATAAAATAGATATCTATTGTATGGTAGGTCTTTGATATACTCTAGTGTTAGCCAAGGAAAGCTCCAGGTAAGACTGCTACTTTGATTTTGTCTCTCAACAGTAATAATAAACACAGTGAAGGCTTAGGTATGTGATATGGTTTGGCTGTGTTCCCACCCAAATCTCAACTTGAATTGTATCTCCCAGAATTTCCATCTATTGTGGGAGGGAACCTGGGGGAGGTAACTGAATCATGGGAGTCAGTCTTTCCCATGCTATTCTTGTGATAGTGAATAAGACTCATGAGATCTGATGCGTTTATCAGGGGTTTCTGCTTTTGTTTCTTCCTCATTCTCCCTTGCTGCTGCCATGTAAGAAGTGCCTGCTAGGATTCTGAGACCTCCCCAGCCATGTGGAACTGTAAGTCTAATTAAACGTCTTTTTCTTCCCAGTCTTGGGTACGTCTTTATCAGCAGTGTGAATACGGACTCATACAATATGACAAAGGAAAGTTTCTGGAAACTGAAAGGAATATACTAGGCAATAGAAACCATAATACACATCACACACACACACACACACACACACACACACACAGACACACACACTAAAAAATCATTTGAACTTACCTAAATTTTGAATAAGAAGAGGGCTGTTAGATTTATCTTCCTGCTTATTTGTGATCAGGTTGCACATTCACAAACAGTTTGCAGTTAGTGAAGAAGACTTATGTGGGCCTCAAGTTTCTGATTCTGCATCTAATTAGGTGCTAGGGAAAATAATTCTGGTTTTCAGCTTTTTATACCACATCACTACTGGGCAAAGGTTGATGTCACATAATAGCATATTGATTTTTCAATGCCTGAACATCAGCCAATCACCCAGCCTCTTTTCAAGCTATTTTGGGTTCATGATCCTCTCACAGCAAATGGCAATTTAAATTTCAAGAATTTTTATAGGAAAATTTGTAACATTCCCACATTAAGCAGAATGACTCCCCAGAAATGTTCATATCTTAATTCCTGGAACCTGTGAATATGTTATATTATATGACAAAGGGACTTTCTAGAGGTAATTAAAGTTATGAACCTTAAAATAGAGAAATTGTCTTGAATTAGCCTGGTAAGGCTAATGAGCCTTTACAACTTTCTCCTACTAAGTAGAAATGATGCAGCAGAAAGCACAGAGAGGTTAGAAACATGAGAATAACTCAACAAACAAGCTCCTGCTTAGGAACAACATGATAAGGAATGGAAGTGTCTAACAGAGCTGAGGAAGGTTCCGGGCAGCCAGACAGTCAGGGAACAGGAACCTAAGTCCTACAATGCAAGAGGATGAATGTTGCTAAGAATCTGAATGACTTTGAAAGTAAATTCTTTCTTAGAGCTTCCAGTTAGGTGCCAAGGCCAGCTGACATCTAGATACCGTCCTTGTGAGAAATAGCAAAATAAACAGTTAAGACTCCTGGATTTCTCAGATTTATTAATAAAACTGTGACAAAATAAATATGCACTGTTTTAAGTTGCTAATTTTTTTGCAATTTATTATAAGACCAATAGTAAATTAATACAATCGCCAATATAATGAATAGAAGAAAACCTCTTCTGCTTTAGTGAACAGACAATGGTCACTGCCTAAGGGGAGCTTATCTTCTAGTTGGAATAGTGCCTTTATCACTTGTGCTGCTGTAACAGAAAACTACAAAGCTGCATCATCTATAAAGAATAGATATTTATGTCTCACAGTTCTAGATGTTGGGAAGTACAAGATTAAGGCACCAACAGGTTTGGTGGCTGGAAAAGGCCCAATTTTCACTTCTAAGATGGTGCCCGGTTGTTGCATCCTTTGGAGGAGAGCCTGTTTCTCACTTGGCAGAAGGGAAGACGAGAGTGGGTCCCCTCCCACAAGCCCTTTTTATATTGGCATTAATTCATTCATGAGAGCTCTCATGACTTAAACACCTTCATTAGGCCCCACCTCCCAACACCATTGCATTGATAATTAAATTTTAACCTATTAATTTTTACCTAGAAACAGTTAAAGCATAGCAAATAGACTGAAAACAAATAATAAAAAACAAGCAAATTATACATTATGAAAGATGCTTTAAAAATCAACAAATAAGGAACTACTGGTATTGGGAAAGTAGAGCAAATATACTTTTCCCTATCTCCTCTCTAAGTAAAACTAAAAATCCAGAACAGTATATAGAAACAAACATATGAGGACAGTATTATAAACTACTTAAGTTTTATTTTTTGTCTCACATATCACAAAAGCCAGAATCACAGAAATATCAATGGCTTCAGACAAAAAAAAAAAAAAAAAAAAGCTTGATACCATCCTGCTCTCTCCAGTCAATGGAACAGTTAGGGGCAGAATAGCAAGACAGCATATTTTTGGTCATTAATCACCCTACTGCAGTAAAACACAATGGAAAAGCTGTGGCTTGACACACCATGACAACAGTGGAAATTGTATGGGGAGCCTGGACTTTTACATTTACCTGGGAATAATAAGGCATTCCTCCCACTTCCAACTAAACAGGCCTAATGGAGGGTCAGGACTTTCATCACTGCCCAGGGTTAACAAGATTATCCCTTGCCCCCTATGACATTAGTGGAGGCCACATAGCATAACTTATATTGCATATTGAGCAGGCATTTCTACATGAGGGGCCAGAACTTCTAATCTCACCTAGCAGTAACAACTAAGTACCCTGATACCTTGGTCCCTACCTCAGGTATCAACCAAAGCCAAGAGAAGAAGCTGATCTTCTACCCCTGTTTGGTATTAGAGATAGAGTGCCCTCCCCTTCCTTTGCTAGGAGGAAACTGGCTAAAATAGGTTTAAATAAGATTCGGAGTCTAGTTACATAATATCTAACACGTCCAGTTTTCAACTGAAATTCACTTGTCAAATCAAGAACCTGGAAAATTACCAATGAATAGAAAAATACAATAGATGACAATACTGAGGTGACAGAGATGAGAGGGTTAGTCAGCAAATATTTTAGAGAAGCCATAATAAAATGGTTCAACTAGTAATTGTAAATGTGTAACAAATGAAAAAACGGAAAGTCTCAGAAAAAAAAAAAAAAAAACCCTTAAGCAAATAAATAAAAGATTGTAACTTAAAAACTGGTAGAAATGTTATAACAGAAAAAGATGCAATAATAGTATTTTAAAAAGGAAAAATAAATACCTTAATGAACCTTATGTCTTAACCCCATAATGGAGATGAAAGAGGAAAGAATCAATAAACTAAAAGTGAATAACAGAGAGAACATCACAAAAAATAAATAAGCAAACTCAAAGAACTGTGGGAACATAATAAATAATCTAAAATTCATGTCATCAGAGTCCCAGGAACAGGGAAGAAAGAAGATAAAGCTAAACAAATGCTCAAGGAAATTACCACTGAAACCTTCACAAATTTGGAAGAAAAAAAATATATAAACCTGCAGGTTCAAAAAGCTGACAGAACTGCAAACAGGATAAACCCCCCAAAAATCCACATTCTGACAAATTATAGTCAAACTTCTGAAAATCACAGTCAAAAAATACTGAAAGCGGTGACAAAGACTTTCTGAAACTCTAAGACAAAAGCAAGTCTAGTGATAGCAGATTACACATTAAACAAACACACAAACAAAAAACAGGAAGATTGGCCAGGCATGGTGGTTCACACCTGTAATCTCAGCACTTTGGGAGGCTGAGGCAGGCGGATTATTTGAGGTCAAGAGTTCTAGTCCAGCCTGGTCAAAATGGTGAAACCCCATCTCTACTAAAAAAAAATAAATAAATAAAATACAAAAATTAGCTGGGCCTGGTGGCAGGCGCCTGTAATCCCAGCTACTCAGGAGGCAAGGGAGGAGAATCGCTTGAATCCAAGTGGTGAAGGTTTCAGTGAGCCAAGATTGCACCACAGCACTCTGGCTTGGACAACAGAGCTAGACTTCATCTAAAAAACAAAACTAAACTAAACAGGAAAACCAAAATTAAGTGATAAGACATTTTTTAAGTGTTGAAACGAAAGAATTGTCAATCTAAAACTGTATATCCAACAAAAATATTTTTTAAGTCTGAAGGAAAAATTAAAACTTTCCAAATTTTAAAAATTCCTAAATAAAATTTTCTTGAGCAGACCCATCTTAAAGACTGATTAAGCCGAGTTCCCTAAACAAAAAGAAGCAATGATAAAAGAAACGTTGGAATATCAGGCATGGAGAAAAAATATTAAGATTGACCAAACAACATAGTCAATAAATAAAATAGGTGTTCCCCTATTGAGATTTCTAAAAATATTTGAGAGTCGAAGTCAAAATGATAACACCGTCTTATGTGGATTTTCAGGTAGATAGAGAAAATATGTATAAAATTATACGATAAATGGAATAGGGCAAAAGATATAAAAGGAGGTAACATTTCTACATTTGACTCTTAGAACATCATCATACTATGGTAAATTATGTATATATAATACAAAAACCGAGAAATCAATTAAAAAGCTATACAAAGCTGCTTAAAATTTCAGATAACTCACAGGAAGACAGGAGAAAATAGATAAATTAAAACAAAATAAACATAAAACAAATAATTAAATATAATGAAAGTTTAAGCCTTATTCAATAAGCACATAACATTAATATCAAATAAACTAGAGGTCAGAGAAAAAGTGTGTACCAGAGACAAAGGGATACATCATGTATGAAAGAAGTTTTAATTTATCAGGAAGATATAGAAATCCTAAATGTGTAAGCAACAAAGAGCAGAGCTGTAAAATAATGTAAAGCAAAAATTGATAAATGCTTGTAGTTAGAGATTTCAATACCCTTCTCTCAACAATTAATAAAACTAGAAAAAAAATCAGCAAAATATAAAGGATTTAAAACATCAGCAACAAATAGGATTTAATTAACAGCTGTAGAATACTATACCCCACCATAGCAGAATGCACATTATTTTCTCCTACACATAAAATACACATCAAGATAGACTATATATTGAGCCATAAAAAAATTAAAAATTTTTTGAAAAATTAATAATATTCACATTGTTTTCTCTACCAACAATGGACTCAAAGTGAATATCACTTACAGAAAGATAATAAACATTTCAAAATTAAACAATATATTTCAAAATAATTCATTGATCAAAAAAGTATTCTCAAGAGAAATCAACAAATACTTTTAGCTGAAGGAAATGCAAATGTAACATATCAAAGTTTTTGGACACAGCAAAGTTTTGCTCAGAGGACTATTTTGAGTACTGATGTGTATGTCATAAAAGAAGAAATGTTTAATCAATACACTATGATCACAGCTCAAGAAACTAGAAAAAGAAGAGCAAGATAAACCCAAATCAAAAATAAAAAAGGAATAATAAAGGTAAGAGGAGAAATTTATCAAATTGACAAAGCAAAATAAAACGGAGAGATGTTAAAAAGATTAATAAAATTGACAAACTTCTAACAAGACTCAGAAAAAAATAGAGATTACAAAAATTACCAACAAAAATGAGAGATAATATTATCAGAGAGTCTAAAAGGCACCAAAATGATAGTAAGTGAATAGAATTAACATTTCTACACACCTATATTTAACAACTTAGATGTAATTAACCACTCATTGGAAAACACAAAGAACCACAACTCATTCAAAATGAAACAGGTAATGGGTAGCTCTATAATTATCAAGGAATTTCTTTGTGATTAAAAACTCTCCGTAAAAAAAAAAAATATTTAAGCACAGATGAATTTACTGGAGAATTCTACCAAATATTTTAAAAAGAATTAGCAAAAAATCAAAAATATTTTCCAGAAAAAAGAAAAAGCTAGGATTATCCTGATAATAAAACTAGTTGAAGACAGTACAAAGAAAGGAAACTACAAATCAATATTCCACATGTACAGATGTAAAACCCCTGAAAAATATTAACTACTAAAATGTTAGTGATGTATAAAAAGAAATATACATAATGACCAGATTGGGTTTATTTCAGATATTCATAGAAGATTTAGTATTTAAAAACTAATCAATGCCAATATGTGAAAACTACCACAATAATACCATATCAATAAACTAATAAAGAAAATTCACAGAATTATATAATTTAATGCAGAAAAAAATATTTGGCAAGATTTAACACCCGTTCATGAATAAAATTCTCAGAAACAAAAAAGTAGAGTGAGATTTCTTCAACTTGGTAAACAGCACCTATAAGAACACCTACAGCTGGATGGGCATAGTGGTTCATGCCTGTAATCCCAGCACTTTGGTGGGCTGAGGCAGGAGGTTATCAGGGGGTAATATCTAGTATTCTCTAGGAGACAGGTGAGAGAAAGGAGGATAGTAGTAGTCTGAGTGGAGATATTTAAAGTTAGAATATCATTTTACATCTGAGAAATACAATAATGATATCTACTGTTCAAATAACAAAAACTGGATATCTGGGAAACACAAGGATGATAGTCATTGTTCTAACAATAAAAGTCAGAAAACAAATAGTTTTAAGAAATATCCAAAATAAAGAATCCCAAATTGAAAAAGTTGAAAATTTTTTAAAAATGAGCTTTCTTAATCAATTAAATGAATACAGAAATAAATTATTTGATTAAGACCTATCAAAATTTATTTAATTCCTTACAGTAATAAGAAAAGTTATAATTCATCATTTTAAATACCACAAAATTATACAGCAGTGACTGAAATATGTGCAGCAAGATGTGATCAAGATTTTTCTTGTAAGGGAAAGAAAATATAAGATTTTTTAAATACATTTTTTTAAATCATTCATACACATTTAGCATAGTGAACTATTACTGATTATTTTAAGGTACACAACTAAATAGATAAGAAAGGCAATAATATAACACATGCTTGAAATGTGTCATTTTGAAGATCTTGATTTTCAACAATGGATTACAATGGAGTCTACTTAAGTAATTTTCTGCAATTATCAGCAAAACTAAATGTTCATTTCATTTTATTGTTTGTCCTTGAGATAGCAGTAGAGTTTTCATGGTATTAAGACAATACAATCAGATGTTAAACTGAAGGACTTTAAATCCCATTCTTAAAACTTGTCTACTCTGTGACATCAGTGAAGTTAATTGAGCTTTCTTAACTGTGGTTTTCTCACGTATAAAACAGGCATAGTAATAGCACATACCTTCTAAGGTTGTTGTGAAGATTAACTGAAGTAATGAACTGAGGCAATCCAAGAAGAATGATTAGGACAGTGCCTTGAACATTGTAGATCTCAAAAATGTTAACTGTTATGACTATTTGCTTTCTTTTCTCCTTTGCATACATCTCATCTGTGCCAATAATATTAAGATAATATTGCACCTCATGTTTTGTCTCATCCTGTATGAGCAACATTACTTTATAACAAACAACCCTGAATGAAAATTACAGGTTTTGAATTAGAGATCTCCTATTTATACTGGATGAAGCTGGGAAAGTTTTTTAGCCTCATCTTCATTTTCTTATTTATTTATTTTATAATGGACTATTTTTAGGGCAGTTTTGGATTTACAGAAAAATTGAACAAATACAGTATGATTTTCTGTTTTTGCCCATCTCTAAATTTGGAGGCAGTTTGCCTTGTGACCTCAATCCTCTGATAGATCTAAGAAGAATTGTTGTTTTTCAATTTGATTTTTTTCTCTTCGTGAGAATGAGAGTGATGAATTCAAGCTCTTTATATTTTGCAGGGGAAACTGGAAATCTCTCATTTGTTTTAATGTTTTAGAGCTCTATGTCACTATTCAAATATCAGAATCCCACTCCTTAGGTATCATTTAAACAAATGGACTCATGCTGGGAGCCATTCTTATTGTCTACCATACTGAGTAGTAGCAAAGATCTATGGAATCTACCAGAACTAATAACACCTAAGCCTCACCCTGTCAAGATCTCCAGGAAACCAAGGGAATTAGTCTTTGTGTAACTGTGTCCCTACTTTCTCGATTTATGTAGATATACAAGACCAGAAAGATGCAGCCTCAGGATCCTTTTCAACCCGGTAGTCTGAGGAATACTATCAAACCGTTTGCACTGGTTCAGGAGATTAAACTGGTTCTCCATATCTCCACAAGAAAATTGAAGGAGACCTATGTTAAAATGAGGATTATTTCCTTAAAATCTTACACTCTAGCTAAGGTAACAAATTGAACACAATTAGAGCACAATGCAAAGCAATCGTTTTACTTAGGATAACACTAGATGCTGGAAGAGATAGACCTCTAAATTTCAATAGCTTAATGTAATAAAAGTTTATTGTTTTATTAATGTAAAGTCAGGATTATGCATTCCTAAGCAGTGGGCACTCTTTATCAAGCATGTTTTAAAAATCCAGGTTTCTTCCTTGAAGTGGTTCTTTCATCTTCCAAAGATATGTTGCTTATCATCAACAAGACAGAAGGAAAAAGAGTGTGAAGACCACACTTGGGAGAGTTCTGGGTACGGATGACTGGACCTAAAAAATAGCTATACTCCTTATAACCCGTATGGATTTTACCTAGCTATTTAAGTTTTCTGAATCTATTTTGTTTCTAAAGTTGATGCAATGACATCTAACTCTCAAAGATTATAGCTAAAAATAAGAATGTGGCTAAAGCCCCTAATAAGGGTTAAACACTTACTTAATAAGCTTTCAATTAACACTTATTTCCCTTCTTTTCTAAAAATAGTTTTTTACTAGATTATGTAGACTATATATATATATGTGTGTGTGTGTGTGTGTGTGTGTGTGTGTATATAAACATACACACAGACAAGTAGGTAACTTTCTGTATGTAGTTTAATTTAGAGCTTTTTGTATGATTATTTAATAGCTTTCTAAAGCACTTTCAAATCCCTTGAATCTCAGAAGAGTAAAGAAGATAATAGGTGGTGTGTTCAGAGCAAATATATTAAGTTAAAACATAAATTATATTTTTAAGTCAAAAATAGTTGTTAGCATTTTTGCACAGCTCAACCTAATTGATGACATTATAATTGGGGAAGGTTATAGAGAAAGAAACTGTACTAGTTTCAAAGGATGGATAAGATCAAGATACACAACAGTTGAAAGGAAAAGTCTTTATAAAGGTCACAAATATTATCTGTTCACAGCAAAAACATTCTGAAAAAAATAAATCAATTGTAGGTTGCTTGGTATTGCCCAAGATAAAAGCAAAAACTACACCCTCATTGCTCATCTAATATATTCAAACTTTATAAAAGGAAATGACTTGATACTTATCAGTAACTGCATTAATTACTTTTATTCATTCTGGTTCACTTGTGAGCAGCTCTCAGGATACTTGATAGGGCAGTATAAAGTCAATGAGTTCTTGTTCTTCATGAACAATTTTTTATTCTCTGAACAGTCATTTTATAAAGGAAGACCCATATGAGTACAGTACTTAATTCCAATCAAGTTGTCCACTTTAATTTGGGAGGTGTAAGCTGTGCTCAAGCACTGATGTAGGGCCATTCACCATGCCCCTTATGTCTCCAATAGAATTATCTGGTGCATAATTTAAATCCCATGAGGCAAATGACAACAAACCTTATATCCAGGTCTGATGTTTAAAGCTAATGAGGAAGTCTGCTATACAAGAAGTGTTTCCATGCTAATAATATGCTGTGACAGAGTGCATATTACATAGACTTTGGACTAAAACCTTTTAGAGTGAAAATTGCTGTCTCATACATTAACTTGGACATTTAATCCCTTGCCTTGCTTTCCGCATCTATAAAAATACATATATAGAGAAATTTTATATAAAGCTGAATGAGTTCAT
The DNA here is from genome assembly GCA_963573385.1 of Cacajao melanocephalus. Lineage (NCBI taxonomy): Eukaryota > Metazoa > Chordata > Mammalia > Primates > Pitheciidae > Cacajao > Cacajao melanocephalus. The sequence goes on from CAUYLG010077714.1 coordinate 55,637, forward strand.
TGGGAGCCCCAATTAAGATAAAATTCATAAATATTCTTTATAAGTGCTAAAGCACATTGACTTTAGCACATGGCTCAGGCATGTAATGTAATACTTTGGGAAGTAAAGGTGAGTGAGTTGCTTGAATTCAGGACTTAGAGACCAGCTTGGGCAACACGATAAAACCCTGTCTCTACAGAAAATACAAAAATTAGCTGGGACATGGTGGCTCGTGCTTGTACTTTCAGCTACTCGCAGGCTTAGTGGGAGGATGGCTTGAGCCCAAGTGGCGGAGATTGCAGTGAGCAGAGATTGTGCCACTGCACTACAGCCTGGGTGACAGAGTGAGACCCTGTCTCAAAAAAAAAAAAAAGTAAATAAATAAATAAATAATGATCCCTGCACTCAGATTTCTTAGTATAGACCAGAATTCAGTAAAAGGTAATTTCAATTTAATATGAGAAGGACTATTTTAAGAATTAACATTTTGTTACACAACTAGTGAAGAATAGAGCTGGAAATAACTTCTAATCCATTTAACTGTAGCACCCTTGTATCAACCACTGCACTAATTTGCAGTAATAGTGATGCTGCCAGCACGCCAGGACACTAGCAGATGTAAAACTCACCCCATCTTGCTGTTAAAGAGGTTCTAAAACATATTTGCTGGAAAAAATAAAAACGAGTTTCTCATTTAAAGAAGACAGAGAAATAATTTCAAACAGAAGAAAGAGAGCTAAGAAAAGCAAAGAAAGCTAGAAAAAGGAAGATGTGCTCTAAAATGTCAGTGAGCTGTCTGATGCTGGAGTATTAATTGCCTGTTGCTACTATAACAGATTACCACACATTTAGTGTCTTAAAATTATACTATCACAACACTTAAAACTTAACTATCACACAGTTCTGTAGATTAGAGTCTGGGTGTAGCATAGATTAAAAAGGTGCACTGTTTAGAATTTTATAATGCTCAAACCAAGGAATCAGCAGTCTTCAATCCTTTCTGGAAGCTTTGGGAATAAATCTGCTTCTAAGCTCATTTAGGCTATTGGTCAAATCAAGTTTCCTTCTGTTGGAAGTTTCCTGTTTCCTAGCTGGTTGCTAGCCAGGGAGCCAAGCCAGTCTTTGCTTCTAGAAAATGTCCACTTTCTTTCTCATGCTTTTCTTTTGACTCATACTCTCCAGTCTTTCTTTGCAATGGTGTATCAAGCCACCTTCCTGTCTGCCCAGGACAAACAGCTAGTGTATCCCCCTCTTCTGCCTCCCTCCAACTCTGCCATTCCCCTGAAGTAGAGATTTCAGTGTCTCAACCAAGCTCTCCCTGTCACCCCAGTCAGGGCAGGTACTTCCACTCTTCACTGAGGTATCCAAGGGCGTGCCAGCTCTTACTCACAAGTGTCATCTCCTGGAAGGAACACGGAACTGCAGAACCAAATTTAAAACTGTCAACAGAAGATAACAGAACTCGGGAAAAAGATAATCCTCCTGAGACATCTCTTTGTACTCCCAGCCCCACAGAAGATAATGAGCCTGAGCATATGTCCACTATATTGCTGCTATTATCAGCATTTGATAAAGCCAATCCCAATAACCATCAAGCTAAGAACCAAATCAAGAATTCAATTCCATTTATATAACCTATAAAATGAAATACCTAGGAGTATATTTAACTAAGGCAGTAAAAGACCTCTGCAAGGAGAAATAGAAGACACTAATGAAAGAAATTATAAGTGACATAAACAAATGGAAAAAAACAACTGACACTCATGGATTGGAAGAATCTCTATAATTAAAATGACCATACTGCCCAAAGCAATCTACAGATTCAATGAAATGCCTACCAAATTACCATGTCATTTTTCAAAGAAATAGAAAAAAAAATTTGGTTTCATATGGAACAAAAAAAGAGCCTGAATAGCCAATGTGATTACAAGCAAAAAGTTTAAATCTAAAGGCATCGTGTTACCTGACTTCAAATTATACTACAGAGCTACAGTAGCCAAAACAGCATGATATTATTAGAAGAACAGATACATAAATCAATTAAGTAAAATAGGCAACCCAGAAATAAAACCACATACCCACAACCAATTGATACTTGACAAAATCAACAAAAACAGGGTTTTCCACTACAATGGAAACAGAACACCCTGTTCAATAAATGGTGCTGGAAAAAAATGTACAGTAATACACAGAAGAATAAAACTGGACCCACATCACTCACCATAAATAAAAATTAAGTAAAAATAAATTAAAAACTTAAATGTAAGACCTGAAACTATACAAATCCTGAAGGAAAACCTAGGAGAAATTTTTCTGGATACTGGCCTAGGCAGAGAATTTATGACCAAGTCCTCAAAAGCAAATGGAACAAAAACAAAAATGGACAAATTAGACTTAATTAAGTTAAAAAGATTCTGCACAGCAAAACAACCATCAGAGTAAAACAGACAACCTACAGAATGGGAAAAATATTTGTAAATTATGCATTTGACAAAGGGCTAATATACAGAACCTATAAGGAATTAAAGCAACTCAAGAAAAAAAGCAAATATCCCCATTAAAAAGTAGACAAAGTACATGAACAGACATTTTTCAAAAGAAGATATACAAGCAGCCAACAAACATAAAAAATACTCATCATTACTAATCACCAGAGAAATACAAATTAAAATCACTATCATATGCCAGTAAGAATGATTATTATTAAAAAGTCAAAAAAATGACAGATGTTGGCTAGGATGTGGAGAAAAGGGAATGCTTATACACTGTTGATGAGAAGGTAAAATTCATATAATCTTCATGGAAAACAGTATGGAGATTCCTCAAAGAACTGAAAATAAAACTACCATTTGACCCAGCAATCCCACTAGTAGGTATACACCAAAATGGAAAGAAATCATTATACCAAAAAGATATATACTCTTGCTTATCACAGTGCTATTCACAGTAACAGAGCCATGGAATCAACCTAAGTGCCCATCAATAGATGACTGGATAAAGAACATGTGGTATATCTATGTACTATAGAATACTACGCAGCAATGAAAAAGAATGAAATCATGTCCTTTGCAGCAACATGGATGGAACTGAAGGCCATTGAGGCCATTATCCTAAGTGAAATAACTCAGTAACACATGTTCTCATTTACAAGTGGGAACTAAACAACAGGTACACATAGACATACAGAGTGGAATAATAAACACTGGAGATTCCAAAAGGTGGGAGGGTGGGAAGGGCTTAAGGGCTGAAAAATCACTTGTTGGGTATAGTGTTCACTACTTAGGTAATCGGTACACTAAAAGCCCAGACTTTTCCACTTGCAATATACATATGTCAGAAATCTGCACTTGTACTCCCTAATATAAAATAAGAAAAAAAAAAAACTTGATGAGAGGCCACTGAAAAGTTTTAAATGAGAGAGCAAAGAGGTCAAATCTTCCTCTGAGAAAATAAAGCATACTGACTACAGATGAAAATGACATAAAAGCCAGTTATGGTGGCTCATACTTGTAATCCCAGCACTTTCAGAAGCCAAGGTGGGAAGATCATTTGGGCCCAGGAGTTTTAGACCAACCTGAGCAATATGGTGAAACCCTTGTCTCTACCAAAAAGAAAAAGACTCCAAAATTTAGCCTGGTGCCTGACTGTCGTCCCAGCTACTCAGAAAGCTGAGATGGGAGGATCACTTGAGCCAAGATTGTGCCATGGCACTCCGGCCTTGGTGACAGAGTGGTACCTTGTCTAAAAAAGAAAGAAGCAGCAGCAAAAGAAAATGACATAAGAAGAAAAACTAGAGGTAGAGACTTTAGTTAGAATAATACTGGAAATGTTTAAATTAAGACTACTAAAATGGTTTAGCTGATGATGTTGGTTCAGGGTCTCTCATTAGGTTGTAGTCAAGACGTTGAACAAGGCCGTGGCATCTAAAGCCTTGATGGGATCATGAAGATCCATTTCCCAGAGGATTCACTCATGTTATTGTACCTTGACACATGGGCTCCTCTATAAAGTTATTTACAATATGGCAGCTGTTTTTCATCTTGGTGACTGGCTACTATCACTTATGAAACTACTGGCACTCAAAGTTGCTTAAAACTGGCCTGAAATATGCTAAATAATCTGAAAATGTCATCTGTTACTGTTTTCACTTTTGCTATTATACTATGCAAATTGCTAAGGAAGACCGCATAACTGAAATAATTCAGATGGCTGAAAAAAAAGTAGAATCATATTAATAAGTGGGTTACATCTAAGTTACTGGTTGAATTTAATAAGCACAGATGAAAAAAATCCATTTGATGGAAAAAATAGTTTAAAACATTCATTTTTCAAAAGAATGAAGGATATGCACACACACACACACACACAAACAATTCTAGAGACTCGTGAGGTTTATTATGGGAATGGAGCAAAAAAGGTTGAAAACAAAAAATAGCAAGATCAGTCAGGATCATATTTTGAAGGGCTACAGCAGCACATACTAAAAAAACACACAATGTTCTAAATAAAGATAACTCAATTGAAGAGCATGTGTTTGAATTTAGAAGACAGGTAAGAGCTGTATTGAAAAGATGGCAAAAATCTTTACATTTAGATGTCATACCATATAATGAGGAACTATCAAAAATTTATTAAAATATTTATATAACAATAAATGTAATTTATCAATGAAATTTTAAAATGAACAGAAATTTCTAGTCTGGTAGCTCCTGAATTAAGTATACCTGGATAATCACTGTGATGGTAACTTATTATCACAGACAAAATTATTTAATATTTCAAAGGCGTTCATGTAAAATACAACCTTAAACATGTTAAACAGCTTGCATGGTATTTTTAGTAAGGTGAGTCTGTAATGTCCAGGTAACAAAAACATAAGTTTAAACTATCTCTTAAAGCTTATTTTCTCATTAGAAACACCAGGTTGTGCCAGTCTGGGTGGGATGAGATATGGCTCAAATCCTTGAAAAGTCATCAAACTCTCCAGAAACCTCACATGCTCATATTTTGTGTTTTCCTAATAGAATAAATATATGTCCCATTACTCTTGTAAACAAAGAGTTGATTTAGTTGGCAAACCACACAATTCCCTGGAAAGTAACACTGCAATATGTCACACTGTCTTTTTAATTACTTTGCTGCTTCTAACAACAACAAAAAACCATTGTTCACTTTATTTGTTTTCTCACTCAAATAGCCTATAAAGTCAGGTGTGAAAATGGAATTTCTCTGATAGCACATCCGTATTTCCACATTTATGGCTATTAACTTGAATTTGAGACACTGACTAGTCCCAGCCTTGATCCTGGTACTGAGACCTAAAGAAAAGCAGCCTCTCATATAGGAAGTTAGATGAGTACTGTACAACTGGAGATCTTGCTTTTTATTGCAATGCCTCTGAAAGGATTACTATATTTTGTAGAAATAAAAATTGGAAATATGGAAAATAGTGTTAATTTCTTATAGATATATTACATAGTTTTAATAGCATTTATACGTAATTATGGAATATACACTCAGTTTTCAAGAAAAAGCTTGATATTTTGTCTAGAGGAAAACTAACAAACTCCCCATTGAGCTAGTTAGACAAATAAATTGCATAATACAACCTGCTATTAGGGAATAATAGGGAGTTAATCTAGGAAAAGTAAATGCTATAAAGTGGAGTAGCAATAATCACATTTTATAATTTTTCAAAATGATTTTGAGAAAAAACCTGATATTTGTTTCCAATTTCTAAAACTGTATATATTTTCCATATATTTATAAATGTATATATAGGAAACATAAGAGTATATACCAAAGGACTTCTAATTTAACAAAATTTACTTGATTTTGGCTGTTGATTTTATCACTTTCTACAGGCAAAAATATAGTATAACACAAAAGAGGACAATAAAGAATGCCTGAGAAAATAAGAAAAAATTCTAGGAACATAATAGTATGAGGAGTAAAGACACAAAGTAGTCTACCTAAGAACTTACAAATGTGACATCAAAAATAATAACAGGATGTTGCAGAGTACTGATAGTACCTGGTATACTTTAGGTACCTGGAGACCAGTGATATGAGGGACTGTGGTTTGCTTTAGCAATCACCATAGCCCCATCCTCTGGCTCAGCGAAGAGTTAGCAGCAGACTTAAAAAAAATAGTTATATGAATGAATGCTAAAAAGCAATTTGAAAGCAAATGAAAGAACAAAACTCACTGATACAGGTAAATATATAGCCAAATACAGAATAATGTAACGTCGTTAACTTGGTGGATAAATCACTTTTCTTTCTGGGACAAAAGTGAAAAGAAAATAATATTTAACATAACTATAAATTTAAAATATGTTAATGATTACACAAGATAAAAAATATAAACTGTGACAATAATTACAAAGTATGTAGTCAGAGAAGTAAAAGTGTAACATCTTTGAATGCAATTGAAGTTATCAGCTTAAAATAGGATATTATAATTATAACATGTTTTATGTTAGCTCCATGGTAACCACAAAGAAAATTCCTATAAGAGATATACAAAAGAAAAAGAAAGTAATTAAAATATAGCAATATGAAAAAAAAATAATCAAACAGAAAGGAAGAGAGATAGAGAGGGAAAAGGGACAAAATTAACCACAAGACAAATAGGAACAATTAACAAAATGCCAATAGTAAGTCATTCACTATTAATAATTGCTTTAAGAGAAAGTAGATTAAACTCACTATCAAACTATAGAGGTAAATGAATAAATAAAAAACAAGACATAATACACTGTCTACAAGCCATTCACATTAGATTTAAGGATTCAAATAATCTAAAAGTGAAGGAATGGGAAATGGTATTTCATGCAAATGAAAAACAGAGAACAGGAGTCATTATACTTACATCAGACAAAATAGACTTTAAGTCAAAAATGGTTATAAGAGCTATAAAGTGCATTTATAATAATAAATGGACAATCTACCAAGAAAATATAATAAGAAGTGGAAGTTGGAGTAAGCTGAAATCCTGCCATTGCATTAGAGCCCGGGCAACAAAAGCAAAACTCCATCTCAAAAACAAAAACAAAAACATATGAATGGGAGGGGTACAGAATTTAGCTCATAGCAGTTACCCTCAACATCTGGTTTGTTTATGCTTCCTATATTCAATTACTGGTTCAATTAGAATACAAAGTTTTAAAAAATATTTGATTAAATGAGCGAGCTTATAAATATGCTCTTCCATTCTAGATCTATACCATTATTGGGGACATTAAATTTATTCTATTTTAAGAGAAAAATATTTTAATATGTATATTATAAGTTTATACATTTTTATGTATGTATACACATATACACACACACATGCATACTCACAGATATATAATTTCTTTATCAAATAACTTGAACCTCAAACTATATTTTGTGATCTCCTTGGGGCAAGAATAGCAAAATAATAGCAACCTTTGCCTCCCAAGTTCAAACAATTCTCCCGCCTTAGCCTCCTGAGTAGCTGGGATTACAGGTGCGCACCCCCATGCCTGGCTAATTTTTGTGTTTTTAGTAGAGACGGGGTTTCACCATGTTGGTCAGGCTGGTCTCGAACTCCTGACTTCATGATCCACCCACCTTGGCCTCCTGAAGCGCTGGGATTACAGGCATGAGCCATCACGACTGCTCCCATTCATTTTTTTTATGTTCTAATCCCCAGTGTGACTGTATTTGGAGATAGGACCTATAAAGAAGTAATGACCTTAAGTGAGATCATAAAGGTGAAATCCTAATCCAATTGGATTGATTGTTCTTATAAGAGGAAGAGAGACCAGAATACTCTTTACCATCTGAGGATCTCACAGAAGGCAGCTGTCTGTAAGCCAGAAAGAGAGCCCTCACCAGAATCTGAAACTTGACAGTACTTTGATCTTAGACTTTTCCAGTCTCCACAAATCTGAGACAATATTTCTGTTGTTTAAGCCACCCCAGTCTATTGGTGTTTTTTATGGCGAGTAATCAATTATTGAAATTTATATTCTATATAATTCTTCAAAATCATAAAAAGATATGTCCACATCTATTAGTTGAAATAAATCAAATTCATTTTGCAAGTTAAAGCTTAACATGGAAAATATACTAATAACTAAAATATAACTCTAAATTTTTACTTGTGATTTTTGTAATCTATGCAGAAATGCACATAAAACTAATAACCTGAAAACATCTTATGAATTTAAAGTAAAAATATACTATAAAAATACTAAGTCAATTATTTTTTAAATAACAAAATGTAAAAATTTTAAACAAGTAATAGAGGAGGTTTGGGCTAATTATGGGATTCAGCATTATATTTGAATTTCAGAGGCTTCGGCTGACTACAAAACTTCTAAAAATGTTTTATTTTTATTAAATTATTTTCCCATTCAAACAAATATACAAACATGTTTAAGAAGTTTCCAACATTTACACATTATAACTAGTAGGCTGCTTATGCATGAAAAAGAAGTCATACAACTTCCTATGGGCATTTGATTTTTTTTTAACCCTTTGGAAATAGAGTCTCCTTGAATATTTATGTGTCTTTCATTTGATTTCAATTAGTTACTTTCAAAAAATGTTTGAAATACACATCCCTTAGGAAACTGTGCTATTATTTATCACTAGAAAAACCTTGGATGAAATTTTTTATTCAATTCATTATAAATCATTGTTTCTGATATGAACAGTTATTGAAATTGCCATGTTCATAAAATTATATGTTTCACTCACGGTAACATAAAGGTATAAGCAATATGTCACATATTCTTTCCTTCCCTTCAGGAGAAATTTATATCTGAGCACTCTGTTCTCTAACATGTAAATGAATGTAAATATCTGAAATTTACATTTTCAACAGACATTTGGTTTTTAAAATAAAGCAAAAGCTTAATCACTGATTGCTAGGAAGACAAACATTTACCTCTCTAGGGATGTCTCAGAATATTTAGAGTAGGAAGTAGAAAGCCTTCTTTCTTAATAATATACCACTGCAACATGATCCAATTCAATCCCTGCTTTACACTGAAGGTGCAGTGTGAATTAGCTGCTTCTGATTGCAGGTTTCAGGCAAAGGGTTAGATGGGCTGGAAGTGCGGAATAGGTACACAATGGCCATATAGAAGGCAAGCATGGAGAAACATGTCAAGGGAAACATATCAGAGGTCAGGATTAAGATTTTGTAAAATGATTTTATTACATAGAAGATTGCACTAGCAAATTATCTGGGTCTATGTACATGCTTCTCAAACCTTACTTAATTTCCCTTACTGTCCTAAATTCATATTGTACTTCTTTAACTCAATGTACATGCACATCATGACTTAAATTTGGCATTTTTGTCTGAAGACCTTGAACACTTACTGCAGCCCAATTTTTCCAGTGCAACTTCTCCCAAAACATAATATTCTGAGATATGAAGATCCCACATTGCTGTTAAAAGTTCTACAGGGCCAACTCTACACAGCTGGTGGCACATGGTCATTTTTTGCCTTTACCTGAGCTCCCTTTAAACCTGCTTGAATGTGATCTCCCTTACTTGATCATTTTGTCCAGCTCCAAAGGCTCATTCATGTCTTTGCTTCTAAATAAGAGCAAGTATGTGTTTGACTAGCATACATCAATCATTTTATTGTAATTCCAAACAATCACTCTGAGTTTCTGGGAGTAGCTTGCAGGCTGGCAACTGTCTTAAGACAAAGATGACTTCAGCTAATGTGAGTCATAGTGATGTCAGGAAGGTGAGCTCCTGCTTATCTCTAATTTCTAATTACAACAGAAGGGGAATTTGGGAACGTTGTCATAAACTCATTTGAGAAAAGGAGTTTATTATTCAGTCTTGAAGAGCACAGAGTCAAAGAAAAATCAAAAACAAGATACAGAGTTAAATAAAGTCAACTGATCAACAGCAAACACTCTATCTTTATTCCATGCAAACTCTGGGATAGCAAGTAAGATGGTATTTTCACTTGCTTTTGTAAACTAGAATAACATTTCAAGCTGAGGAGGTAATTATATAATACATACAGCCTATTAGTTAGAATGTTTTCAGTTACAAGTAACCAGAGGGCCAAGTTCAAATTGGCTTACACAATAAAGTAAATTTGCTGGTTCATGTAGCTGGAAATTACAGAGTTAAGGTAAGCTTAATTGTTATTTCCATCCCATAAAGAGCGAATTATTTATTTTCCTCTGTTCTACTTTAATAGTAGCATTTTATTTTGGGGCTTGCTCTTCATATGGTTCTACATGGACACTTTAAGTTTTGCTGTCCTAATATAGAGAGGAAGCTTCTGTTTTCCACTTTACAAACATCAACTGCATGTTTTTTTCCTACCCTTTATTGTCTATTATTGTTTGCCCCTTTCTTATTTTTTATTTATCCATCAGAGTGAATTGAAAGGACATACTTATTTTAAATTAATTTAAAAGTCACAAAAGTATTAGTAAAAATTTAGTGAAATAAAATGTAATATCAATAAAATAAAACACAATGTTGAAATTAGTTTCAGGGGGACACTTTCTACCCACATATGGTGTGTATCACAACTCAAGAAAATATATCTTACTGGTAAAAATCACACTTTTCCATTTGGTTAAATCTGGATAATTCTAGAGAAAAAATTAAAATTATATGAGTAGTTGCTTTAGAAAAAAAATATATGATTTTTTTGTTTGTTGGTCCAATATAGAAGAGAAACAATCAGGTCATTTATACAGTAATTCAGCTCATTTTTTTCCTGTATTTTTTCAAGTTTCCATTAGCTCTCTTAGCTTTTTTTTTTCTTTAACTTATTGATTTCTAAAAACTATTTTTTTTTGCTTAATTCTTTTTTTTTTTAATTGTACTTTAGGTTCTGGGGAACATGTGCAGATCATGCAGGATTGTTGCATAGGTACATATATGGCAAGGTGGTTTGCTGCCTTCATCCCCCCATCACCTATATCTGATATTTCTCCCCTTGTTATCCCTCTCCCCCCACCCCCACTGTCCCTCCCCTAGCCCCCTCCAACTGACCGCAGTGTGTGATGCTTCCCTCCCTGTGTCCACATGTTCTAATTGTTCAACACCCACCTGTGAGTGATAACATCCAGTGTTTGGTTTTCTGTTCTTGTGTCAGTTTGCTGAGAATGATGGTTTCCAGATTCATCCATGTCCCTATGAAGGACATGAACTCATCGTTTTTTATGGCTGTGTAGTATCTAAAAACTATTTTAAATAAATTTTAAGCTCAAAGTTAATACCAAAAGTATCAGAGGAGGGGAGTAGAAAGATTGAATTCTACATTATACATTTATCTTTTGTTAACAAATGTTAAATGTGCATTAATTTTAAGTAAATAAGTAATTTAATTTTAGGAAATAACTAGTTTTTACCCACCACTCTTACAAATGTGCTCTCATTATCTGCATTTTTAGAATTTGTTTTTATTGCATATGAATCATTTTTTCTCATAACAAACAGATCAATTTTTCCTGGAGCAATGAGTATAACCTGTATTGAGTAAATATGGTTGAAAGTGTACTCACATTTATTTTTCATTATTAGATTTCTAACTTCAATTTTACAGTAACTATGATTATATATGTCTTTGAAAATGAACTTAGAACAGGCCATTCTAGACAGAAAAAGATTTTCAGACATCTTGGAGAACTTGGAAGAGTTTTTACCTTTTGTCTGAAATGTTTCACATTCATATGGAAAAAATCTATTATGTTCTCAAATACCTGCAGTGAAATGGCAAATGCACTCCAGCTCACAATTTGGGAAGCTAATACATGCCTCATTAGAACTAAAAGTGCTGGCTGGACCCAGTGGCTCATGGATGTAATCCCAGCACTTTGGGAGGCCAAGGAGTGCAGATCACAAGGTCTGGAGATCTAGACCATCCTAGCCAATATGGTGAAACCCAGTTTCTACTAAAATACAAAAAAATTAGCTGGGCATGGTGGTGTGCACCTGTAGTCACAGCTATGCAAGAGGATGAGGCAGAGAATCTCTTGAACCTGGGAGGAAGAGGTTGCAGTGAGCCAAGATAGTGCCACTGCACTCCACCCTGGTGACAGAGCAAGACTTTGTCTCAACAACAACAACAAAAAAAACTCAAGTGCTGTAAAACAGCAATCTTAGATAAGAAAAGAAGATTTCATAGATCACAGATTCTTTTAGATATGCAGATTAAGTATAGAGTATCCAAATCATAAGGAAAATACTTGAATCCTAGCAGATAGAATCCTAGCTATCTTTGTTAGCCATAAGAAACTGGAAGTTTACTCAGCATATCAAATAAAGATAGCATGATTTACCTATTAAAGTTGTGATTAGATTTAAGTATATTTAAACTCTCTACCTAAAGACATTTTCCCTGCTATATTTTAAGGGTGCCTCAAATGAAATAAAACATAGTTATTATTTTGTTTTGTGTGACAAAAAAATGTAAGCATTAGAAAAGCATTTTTCTAAAAAGCAGGAAATAAGACAAAGTGACCATAACATGAGGAGTATCTACATTCCAATTAACTAATTTCCTTGGCACCTGAAAAATCAACTCACTTTTATATGATTGAGCTCTAATTATTCAATGGGCATAGATGAAGCTATGAGCTCTCTGAAAATGTTAAGAAAATCTTCATTCTCTCAAGGAGCCAAGATTATTATCTAGAAGCTATATGTTTACATAAATATTCAAATATCATGATATAATAAATGCAAAGCGTTGGAAGAAATCAGCAGTCTTACCTCTACAGCTATAGGACACAAGGATTTTTCTTTAGGGTACACATAGAACCTAGCAGGTTATTTATACAGCGATTGAACTGGTTATCAAAATCGCCGAATTCATTTCTTTCTCTCACCACTTTGTCCAGCAACATTAGGACCAACCAACCAACCTCATTATATCCATTAGATTTTCAAAATTGTTTTTAAATATCATATACATGGTTACTCAGTTCTTTGCTTCTTATAAGTGGTTTATTAGGAGTATCCAATAGAGCTATTTGTGTATATCTATTTTGGAATCATTCCATAGACTATTATTGTTCCTTTTACTACAGGAAATAGAGTCATTAGTGTCTTTAAGTCTAATCAGAATAGAAAGACAATCCCAGAACCAAGTTAGAAAACACATTCTTAAAATTTTGTTCCTTTAGAATCACTTTTGCTACTGAAAGCTATATTAGTTTCTCCAGAGAAAAAGAAATAATACGGAATATATATGTTAAGGAATTGACTCACATATTATGGAGGCTGAGAAATCCAGACTGAGGAGGGTCAATAATATAGTTCCAGTCCAAGTTCAAAGACCTAAGAAGCAGGAGAGCCAAGAGTGTGATTTGGATCCAAGTCTAAATCTGAAGACAGGAGAAGACTAATGCTGCAGCTTGAAGATCATAATGCAGAAAAAGAAATTCTTTTTTATTCAGTTTTATTCTCTTGGGACTTTCAAAGGATTGAATGTGGCCTGCCTATATGAGGGAGAGGCTAATTCAAATATTAATCTCTTTAAAAAAAACAAAACAAAACACTGCAGACACACCCAGAAATAATGCCTAATAAATAACTGTAGCCCTGTATGGTGGTGCGTGCCTGTAATCTCAGCTACTCGGAGCGGGCAGGAGAATGGCTTGAACCTGGGAGGCAGAGGTTGTGGTGAGGTGAGATTGCACCATTTTACTCAAGCCTGGGCAACAAGAGCGAAACTCCGTCTCAAATAAATAAATAAATGAACATCTGATCATCCTATGGTCCAGTAACATTGACACATAAAATTAATCACCTCAGGAAAGATAAATTCTGACTGAATAACTTTTTATTAAAGATTTTTAACAACCCAAATCAGCAATTAATATATTTCTTTCCTTGAAGCATTTATGCATTAAAAGTGTTTTGGTTTCATTTTTGTTTTCAATTTACAAGAGAATCAATATAGAAATGTCAGTGTGTACCTTGTTTTGGTGTTTGTTTTTTTCATCTTGTTTCCTAGGGTGGAGTGTACCTTTTTGAGAGCAGTAAAAGCTTCAGTGCAGCTTATTCTTTCAGGAGGGTTTTTTATGGTATGTTTGATTGCATTGCGTTTTAAAAAACACTATGCAGCCATAAAAAAGGATGAGTTCCTGTCCTTTGTAGACATGGATGAAGCTGGAAACCATCGTTCTCAGCAAACTGACACAAGAACAGAAAATCAAACGCCACATGTTCTCACTCATAAGTGGGAGTTGAACTATGAGAACACATGGACACAGGGAGGGCAACACCACACACATACCAGGGCCTGTCAGGGGGTGAGGGATTTAATGGGAGAGATAGCATTAGGAAAAATACCTAATGTAGATGATGGGTTGACGGGTGCAGCAAACCACCACAGCAGGTGTATACTTACATAATAAAACTGCATGTTCTGCACTTGAATCCCAGAACTTAAAGTATAATAATTTAAAAAGTTAATAAAAAAGGAAGATATTTTATACATTTTTTAAATTAAGTTATTTTTGCATTTTTGAATATGCAATTATTTCCAAATACAAATTTTTAAAACTAAGTCCACATGAGGAAAGCAACCAATAGGAAAATAAAAGGGGATTAAAAACATATTTTTAAGAATTCATCTAGGCAAATTATATAAAAAGTTTTTTTTTTCAAAACACCAAAGGGCAGATATGTTTCAGAGGATTCTCAATTTTTGTTTCATTAATATTATAACAAATTATTAACTAAATTGTGTTTTGAAGATATTCCATGTTAAAGTTGAAGCTCTCTCTCTGCCTAACAGGAATCAAAAACTAATGCTTTATATTCAGAGAAGTTAAAACACTTCATTTTCGCTCAAAAATTCTAAGCAAGCTTCTCTTTGGAAGCCAAGGAGGATTATTTTACATTTGTTGGTAACTTTAGTCTTTTTTTTAACATTAGTTACAGATATCAAAAATCTAATCAATAGAGGTGTCATTTTGCAACTCTTTTGATCCCCAGATAGAAGCTCTAAAAAGTTAAATTTGAAGTTTTGCAAGATTAATAATTCATAATGCTTAGTGTCATTTATGCAACAATAACAGAGAGAAAAACATCTTTCCCTGTCAGCTTCATCAATATTACTCCTTACTTCAAGATCACCTAAATAAAGTGACAATGCATCAAATGTGATTTAACTTGCTATATGAATAACTACACTTCATAAGAATAATTCTAGAACATGACATTATATTTGCAGAAATTTAATAATCTAATTAATAATTAATGTATCATGATTTTCATTTCATTTCAATGCTGAAATTATTTTCCTAAAATAATATGTATCCAGTAAGATATAAAAAGCAAATGCTGCCATTTCTTTGGTATTTGAATAGACCTGATTTATACTTAGACATTGAATTAGTAATGCAGCCGTATCAGACAACATTAACAAATGCCTTTCCAGTAAACAGGTTTAAGAAAGTAATGGTAATACCAATGAAACTCACATAGCTGATATAATTTTCTATTATGATGGTTAACATATTGAACAGTCAAAAGCTGCCTTTATGGAGATGTTCTATCTGCCTTGTTTTGCCATGACCAATTACAAGTGTTGTTTGCAGCTTCAATTTAAGAAACCTAAGGGAATTAATATTCAGATTGGTTAATCCAACCCATCTTTATCAAATTGCAAGGAAATTATGGTGGCATACACAACTGAAGACTCCTAATGCAAATGTGGCCTTCTCTATTTCCCCACAGCAATGACATTATTATTATATCAGTAAGTGAAAACTGGATAATAATTTTATCTCAGTTTTTGCAGATCAAATATTTTATTCTGCACAGTTTCAAAGAAGAGATTACACATTGTGCTCCAACTCCAACACCAAGGAATACTACTTCAAACAATAAAATCTGCAATATCAGAATGATAGAGAAGTACTTGGACTATTTAGATCCACCAAGACATGAAGCCAGTTGAGTCTACTCTGCTATTAAATGACAGAATGTCTTTTGTTGCCATTGTCTTTCTCCATGAGATAAGAGATTTGCCTTCCCTCAGTTCTAGGCTCTCATCCTTATAGTCTCATGATCAGAAAATAAAGAGGGTTTTCTTTTTTTCCAACTTAATTAAAAATAATCCTAGGGAAGAATCCTGATAGGAATGGGTAGGAAGAGGTTGTGCTATTTCTTTAAGGAGACTAGAACTGCTCTCAGAGAAAAACAATAGCCAACTTAAAAGTTCTTCATACAATGCCTGTGACACAGTAAATCAGTTAAGTGCTTAATGCATGTCAGAAAATATAATTGTTGATTCTCAGTTAAGGACAAGAGGTGTATAATCATATGTAGAACTAGCAATCTGACATTTTAGGTTTTAATTCCAATTCTTTTGGAGATATAAACTTGGGTAAATTGCTTTGCAATTCAGAGCCTCAAATTCTGTAGTAAAATCATCTTGATAGAGAACTCCTAACTCATTGTTTTGTTTTTCATTTGTTTGTTTTTTGAATGAGATAAATATTACCTTTTGTGCACAGTACACAGCCTGTCCATACTAGTCAATAAATGCCAGTTTAATCCCCTTTTCTATTTATGAGTTTTGGGATATTAACACAATCCTGACCTTAGGAAAACATCAAAACCCTCTGTCTCACTTTCAGTAGGATGAGTTCCTGTCCTTTGCAGACATGGATGAAGCTGGAAACCATTATTGCTATCCCTTCCTGACTAGACTGGGTTTTAGGTAAAATGAATTGTGCATGTAATGGTACTTCAAGTAGTTAAAGGCCTTTTCCAGATGCAAAATCTTATTACAGTAGACATGGTTCCAATTTTACTTTGTCACTGGAGACCTTTTAAAAAGCTAACAATAAGTCAGTCAGCAATTGAGAACTAGAAACTGAAAAAATGCATTCCAGTTTTATGTAACTTGACACTATTCTGGTGCTTTCTGAGATTAATAGTAGATTTCAATGTCATTATATAAATTATGAACGCTGTATAAGTAGGTGGTTAATGTGATTGAGCCTATTTGTTACAGAATAAAAATGACTAGGAATAAGTATGATCATAGCAAAAGCCTGCAGATGCTACTTCTGCTGGAGTCTGAGAAAGCTTTCTCCAAAATGAAGTGCATTAAAAGGTTTTCATCAAGTGCAGCTGAGCTCTTTACCCATTTCATAGTTCTATTCACATGATAAATTCTTAATATCTTTTTTCATTTTATATATATGTAAAACCAGGAGGAACTATTCTTCACAAATAATACTAATAAAGCCCTCTCCTCTCCGATTTTTTTAAAGAGCCTAGCTACTACACCAAGGAAATTCTAGAAATGAGTTATTTAAATAGGACCATGGGAGCACAAAAGACTTTTATTAGCAGCAGGATTTAATTATAACCATAAGGACTTATGTCTTTAAGCCCTGCAAAAAAGAAACAAGACTGTAATTAAGGTAAAATAGCCAAAGCCATGCACTGGAATCAACTGTGAGCAAATCTATCTTTCATTCAAATAATTCTGTATAAGAGGAAAAAACAAGCACAGTGATTGAAAACAGTAAATAATTTATTACATAAAAGGAGATATTTTAGAGGAAAAGTGATACTTGGCACTGGAATTTTATGGTCAGGCTCAGTGAATCATGGCAGAAAAGCAAGCTGGCTTCTCTTTTGTGGAGTGATTAAAATTTTATAAAACTTTTTTTTTCAGGTATGTATCTCTGCCACTGATTTGCTACCCAGATTTCACATATCATGGGCTATCCTTCTTTTACGTATTTGTTAATTTAGCTATTTTATTTTTTATTTTTATTATTTTATACTTTAAGTTCTGGGAAACATGTGCAGAACGTGCAGGTCTGTTATATAGGTATACATGTGCCATGGTGGTTTGCTGCACCCATCAACCAGTCATCTACATTAGGTATTTCTCCTAATGCTATCTCTCCCATTGCTTCCCCACCCCCTAACAGGCCCTGGTGTGTGATGGTCCCCTCTCTGTGCCCATATGTTCTCATTGTTCAACTTCCGCTTATGAGTAAGGACATGCAGTGTTTGGTTTTCTGTTCCTGTGTTAGTTTGCTGAGAATGATGGTTTCCAGCTTTATCCATGTCCCTGCAAAGGATATGGACTCATTAAAAAGTCAGGAAACAACAGATGCTGGAGAGGGTGTGGAGAAATAGGAATGCTTTTACACTGCTGGTGGGAGTGTAAATTAGGTCAACCATTGTGGAAGACAGTGTGGCGATTTCTCAAGTACTTAGAACCAGAAATACCATTAGACCCAGCAATCCCTTTATTGGGTATATACCCAAAGGGTGATAAATCATTCTACTATAAAGACACATACACAGGTATGTTTATTACAGCACTGTTCACAATAGCAAAGGCTTGGAACCAACCCAAATGCCCATCAATGACAGACTGGATAAAGAAAATGTGGCACATATACACCATGGAATACTATGCAGCCATTTTATTATTTTTTTAACAGGCTTAATACATTTTATTTTTCGTGTATAATCTCTATGTTGTAGCCACAGCGGGAACCTCAGTCCTCTCCTCAGAGACTGTGGTGTGGGTCTTGACAAGATGGTCAATGAATTCCTGATAAGGAGACTTGGTGAATACATTCTCCTTCCAGAGGCCAGGGTCAGGAAGCTGTAAGTGTTGGAGATGGAATAAAAGGTGGCCTTGGAGAAGTTGCCCAGGATGGCAGTGCAACCCCTGGCTGAGGTGTATCAGTCATCAATACTGTCCATTAGCAGGAGCTTCTTGGGCACTGGGGCTGAGACAATGCCAGTGCTACTGGGTGCAGAGATGAAGCACACCAGTACAGAGCTACAGTGGCCTGTCACCTTGCAAGAGACAGTGTGGGACTTGCCAATCCTGTTCCCCCAGTAGCCTCTGTACACGGGGACAATGGAGAGCTTGGCCAGGATTATGGCCCCTTGGATGGCAGTGGCCACCTCCTTGGAGCATTTAACACCCCGATGGATGTGGCCATTGTAGTCCTAGATGGCAATAAATGCCTTCAACCTGGTGTGCTGGCCAGCACAGTCTGCTTCTGCATGAGCATAATCTTCAAAACCTCATCCTTGAGGGAGGCCATCAGGAAAAGGTCAATGATCTCAGACTCCTTGATGGGCAGAGAGAAGAAACAGATCTCCTCCAGGGACTTGATTTTTATGTCCTTGGCCAGGTGGCCCAGCTTGACGAAGAGCATCGACTCCTTAACCTCAGCCTTGCCTCCTTGAACTCAGGAGCTTCAGCTTCTGCCCCAGTCCCAACCACCAAGGCAACCCCAGCCCCAGATGCCACTGACAAATCCTCAGGGGAACCATCACAGTTCCGCATCCCAGTGCCCCCGGGGTCTCCAGGCTCCCCAATTGTATCAGTGTCATCCCGGCATTTGGTGTTTTCTCGGAGAAGCAATTCAGTTATTTTAAATGTCATATATTATACTTCAGCTTTTCTTTTCTGAAATTGACCTATACTTAACATTTGTTTGACAGTCTTTTCAGCTTTTACACCATACCTAGTATTTTAAAACTTATTTAAAATTACAGTATATATACGATTTTAGATCATATGTACAATGTATGTAATCTTAGATCTATCTCTGACATTTTTGATAGCTGAGATGGCATTTTATAACTTGTGTTGCATTACAGCATCTACCATAATGACTATAGTGGGGATACTACTGGTAGTAAAATGGCCTTGTTTCTGGAGTGCCACCCAGAATTCTTTGTCTAACAGCCTAGGAAATCAAGGACACAGACAAACCAAGGGTAAGATTAGAGTAGAAATTTAATAAGTGAAAGAGAGAAAAGTCTCTGCTGCAGAGAGGGTTCTCCCCAAAAAAGTTGCCTTTTTACAGTGAAGGGCACGGGTTTTTATAAATGAGCTAGTAGGGAGTGGTGCTCTATTTACATAGGGTGCGTAAAAAGGGTCAGAACTATGTGTGTCATTTGCATAAGGCTAAGGTGCAAATTCCTGGCAGTCACTACCACATCCATTTAGTGAGCATGTGGGCCCTTAGCTTGTTACTCCATGTTGCTTATCTCTCCCTACTGTGCGTGAATTAGAGGTGGAACCCTTCAAAGTGAATGTGCCTAGCCCAGGGTAGGTCTTTTTATCAGTGCCCCCCTTGTACAAGCTTCCTTATCTGAATGTATCCAAAAGATGGGAAGGAATGTGCTCACTGAGCCCCTCCCCAACCCTGCTGTGCATATGTGAAACTTCATGGATTACTCATGAGATGTTTTGTGTTGGACTGGCTTCCTTTTCCATGTTTGCAGCTTGATCCTCTCATGTTACTCTTGTGTTAGAAGATGAATTCTGCTGAGGACTCAGCCCTAACTTTCTGCCTAGCTAGTTTCTTCCTTTCTCCTTCTCTCTCAGCAGGTCTTTCTTTCTTGTATTTCATCTGTCAATCTCCAGTGTGACACCATGCATTTAGAGCCATGAGTAGAATTTAACCAATGTATGCTTCTGAGCTGTAAGATACATTTTCCTCCTTGTAGACTTAGAAGTACAGATATGTGACCCAATTTACCAAGAGAAATGGGGTAAAATAAATCAAGAAAAGGTGCTGCTTGGTCGACCTTCTACATTCTAGACATCTATTCCCCAAAAAACAACAACATGCAGAGGTAGATGCAAGAAAAATAGAAGAGAAAGAAAATTAAGATAAAAAAAGAGAAGATATTGAATGACATATCATACAGTTTTAATAAATGCTTAGTTAAATATACAAACCATTATATTAGTTAGGAACCTTTAATTACAAATAAAATACACAAAATTTAATTATAATATATAGAAAAAAGGAGTAAACTTTATGAGACCAAAGGCATATAAACCTCTGGATTCAGGAAGAACATGGAATAGGTATCTAGAATGTAGAGTTTGAAAAAAAAATAAAAACTAAAAATACTCTAAAAATTCATCAGAGTGACATGATACACTAAAGTATATTTGTTTCACACAAGAAACAGGATGGAAGACACAGTAACAAAAAATTAAGATGTATAGAAAACAAATTGCAAATGACAAATTTAAATTTAATCACAATATCTAAAAGTAGATATTAATTATATTAAATTAATGTTCAATTCCATATGAATGGACCAAACACACCTATCAAAACAGGGAAATAAACAAACTGGATTTTTAAAGTTTCCAAATGTATGCTTTCTATAAAAAAACATCATTTAGATTCATAAACACAAATAGATTGCAAGTAATAGGATAGAAGAAGATATCATACAAAAAAGTTGCCATAATAAGAACTGGAATGGCTAAATTAATGTCAAATGAAATAGACTCTACAATAAGAAATAATTATAGAGACAAAGAGGAAACTTCATAATCATAAGTGTCAATCAGAAAAATATAATAATTAAAAATGTATATGCAATACCAACACTGCTCCAAAAACATAATGCAAAAACTGACACTATTTGAAAGAAGAAATAGACAATTTAATACCAATTTTTGGTACTTCAGTATCTCACTACAAATATTTGACAGGATTACTACAGAGAAACTTAGCAATTTCTAATTTTCCAAAATTATAGGCGTGGTGGCTCACGCCTGTAATCCCACTTTGGGAGGCTGAGGCAAGTTTATCACATGAGGTTAGAAGTTTCAGGCTAGCCTGGCCAACACAGTGAAACCCTGTCTCTAGAAAAATACAAAAATTAGCCAGTTGTGGTGGCGGGCTCTTGTAATCCCAAGAGGCTGAGGCAGGAGAATCGCTTGAATCTGGTAGGCACAGGTTGCAATGAGCCGAGATTGCGCCACTGCACTCCAGCCTGTGCAACAAGAGCAAAACTCCATCCAAGAAGAAGGGAGGGGGGAAAGGAAGGAAATTCAGCAAGCATATAGAACACTTGAGTGACACTCTCAAATAAGTTGACCTAGCTGCTATCTACAGAACACGCTACCCAATTAGAGTAAAATACATATTATTTTCAGCCACAACAGGAATATTTTCCAGGAGATACCATATGCTCGGCAATAAAGCAAGCCTCCATAAATTTAAAAGTATTGAAATTACCCAAAGTATGTTCTTTAATCCCAATGGAAATAAATTAGAAATTAAAAAGAATTTGGGGAATTATCTAAGCATGTGGATATTAGAAAACATATTGCTAAATAACATGTCAAAGAAGAAATAAGTATAGAAATTGAAACTATTCTGAACTGAATGAAAATTGTATGACAACATATCAACATTAATGAAATGTAGCTAAAGTAATGCTTAGAGAAAATTTTATAGCTTTAAAACCCAACATAGAAAAAAAAGTCTTAAATAAGAAACTTGAGCTTCTACTTTAAGAAACTTGTAAAGGAATAGCAAATGAAACCTAAAGAAAGCAGAAGGAAGGAAATAATAAAGATAAGATTGGAAACTAATGAAATTGAAAACAGAAAAACAATAGGAAGTAATGAAAACAGAAATAGAAAGACTAGAAGACTAGAATCTGACAGAAATCAACACCATTCATGTTCCAAAGATGTGTTTGAAGCAGGTTGTCTCACGGTGCCTGCACTTGCAGGAGTTTGTTGGTGTATTATAGGTCTCTTTAGTAACATTATACAGCCACAGTCACTACATGACTTACTGCATAGTTTCATTCATGATCAATTGTTAACCAATGATCCTCTCTCCATACCTATAGTTTGAAGTACATAAAAAGGAAATCTGGATGGCCCCATTTGGTCTTCATCATCTCACAGACCAATGCTCGGAAATAAACTGGGGTCATTTCTGGCCATGATGAGCAAGAAAGAACACAAAACATAAAATAAACTTTAAACAAAATAAAAGTTTATTTTTTCCACTTTAGAGTTTGCTAGAACTGGTTTGCATGATCTAATTGTGTACATCTCTTCCCAGCTCTACATTCAGTGATATATGCCATATGATAGGAATATTTACTCCTTATAAATGAGAAAGCACTACAAATCAGGTCATTATACCTCAGGAACTGGTGGTTGAGCATTTACCAGCACACCATTGTGAGTAGGCTTTCAGATCTACTATGTCAGTTGCACATAAAAGAACCAGTATTGTTATTCTCTTGTTGCTCTCCCAAGGTCACAACATAGTGCCAGATGGTTGATGAGGTTACAGCACTACATTTTTATTCCACAAAGCAGTAAAAAGGAAAAACATAAGTTAAAAGATATCTCTTTTAATCAAACCTAACAACAACTCCACACAACACTGATCCTTCTAACACACTAACCATAAACCAGGCAATAGACACAGAAAGATATAAAGAGGCCTGCAACTTGTAGCAATGTTCACTCCTAAAAATTATGACTTTTTGGTTAAGTCAGATGTGGCTAGTAGATATCTGAAGGCTATTTTAATTGCTTGAACCAATCATCATGTAAACTGATTGTCTTGCTGTCAGATGTTCACTGTATACCAAGCAGCTGCAATAAAGAGAACATGGCCAGCAAGAGAAGTACATGAACTGCTCCCTCTGCAGAGGCTGTGATGAGGCAGTTTATCTCAGAAGCAGGTTGCAGGTAGAGCTGTCACTATGACTGGCCTACCCAAAACAGAGATTCTGGCAAAAGAAATTGGAAGTAAGTAGAGAGTGACAAAAAACTGATGATATATCTTTTGCCCTTCTTAAGTTTGCACAGATGATAGAGCATAAAAATCTGGTTAAGACAAATAAAATTATTACAACCCAAGCTACAGAAGAGATTGAGTAGTGTGGCAGGAAGAATAATGGCCTCCCAAAGATGTCCATCTTGTAATTCCCTGGTAATATGATATATTCCATAACAAAGGGGAATTAAAGGTGCAGATAGAATTAAAGTTGCTAATGAACTGATTTTAAAATAGGAAGATGATATGGTTTGGCTGTGTCCTCAGTCAAATCTCGCCTTGAATTCTCATGTGTTGTGGAAGGGAGCTGGTAGGAAGTAACTGAATCATGGGGCGCAGGTATTTCCAGTGTTGTTCTTACGATAGGAGCAAGTCTCACGAGATCTGATGTTTTTAAAAAGAAGAGTTTCCCTGCACAAGCTCTCTTTTTGCCTGCCACCATTCACATAAGATGTTACTCCTTCTTGCCTTCTGCCATAATTATAAGGCCTTTCCAGCCATGTAGAACTACAAATCCACTAAACCTCTTTCTTTTGTAAATTGTCCAGTCTCAGGTATGTCTTTATCAGCAGTGTGAAAATGGACTAATACAGAAGATTAGTCTGGACTGTACAGGTGGATCCAATATAATCACAAAGATTCAGATCATAGCAATGCGATGGGAAAATAACTGTGTTTGCTCCCCGTCCTCACCCAATGCACCTCTTCATTTTTCTTCAATTTTATGGTTGTCCAGATTTGTATTCTTAATAAAATATATAATCATTAATTATAGCACTTTCTTATTTGGGTCATTATAGAAAATTATCAAACCTAGGGGGTACTATGGGAACCTCTGAATTTGCAGCCAGTCTGTCAGTAGTGCAGGTGGCCTGTGGAACCAACTTGCAGCTGGTATTTGAAGTGAGGGTGGGTGAGTCCTTGTGAAGTCTGAAGTCTGTGCTAGGTCTGGGTGGTCAGTGTACAAGCTGAATTTCAGTACACACAGTGGAGTTTGAAACAGGATACTACCAAATAAAGTTTGAAAAGGGTAGTATTAAGATGAAAATATCATTTTATAAACATCCATATAACATGTTTATAAGCTATATTAGTAAGAAGTGGAAAATGAAAACCAAGGCCTAAAAAGTGAAAAAGTACTTTAAACACGAATATGAAATGATAAAGGCTTATATCCCATACTTCTTAGATACCAATTTAGATCCTGTAGGATACATTTTTCCTTAAGGCACTTAACCATTAGTATTCCTATGGACCCCTGGGAACTGATGCTGAGCATTTTGTAACATTGAAAGCCGCTTGTTAAATCACTGGTAGCTTGAATATGGGTTTTGTAGAAGTTCCATCACATAATCAAGGTAACTGCAACCAATGCCATAACTCAGTGTACTCTTTTTTCCTTTCTTTCCTCTTATTCCTTTTCTTTCCTTCTCTTTCTCTCTTTTTATTCTTTCTTTTCTTTCTCCTTCCTTCCCCTCATTCGTTCCTTTCTTCAGGCCTTTCTTTTGCTTTGGCAAGCCTGTTTGGCAGCCCACTGCAGCTCCTACCTCTCACCTCATGTCTTGCTCCTTTGCCCCTATACTGCTGAGAAACACAAAAGTCTTTGGTCTAGCTCTGTGGATTAAAAACTTAAAAAAACAGGAATGAACATCTTTCCAATGGGAAACAAAATCCAGTGGGTGGATTCTTTTATTTACTTGCATAGACTACCTTGAGATGCAGTCCACTTATCTCCTGCTTAAAATCATAATTTGATCCTGAAAACAATGGCAATAAGTAAAAATCTTTTAAACAGAATTTTTTTGGTAACTGAAAATTGTAACTGAAAATGTCTGATGTATTTCAGCTCCACCCAAGTTACCATTATTTTCTCTGCATTGTTCACTCCACCAGATTCTAAACATATTGAAGCTCCTAGTCTGCATTCAAACTATACTTAATAAATAAACCTATTACTAATTTAGGGCAAAATAAAGATGATTATATATGCAAATAGTGAAAGTTTATGACATAATGAACAGATCTAGAAGAAGTTATCTCTTTATTTGATTTGATTGGCAGATGTATACGAAAAAAGTATTTGGAGCTTACTTAAACACAAAACAAAATTCACATTTGTCTTATAATGATATTCTCAGACTAGAAACTGCAATATCAAGTAGATTTGTGAGTGCATTACTACCTGAAACCATAATGTCAAAATCTTAATTTGTAAAGTACTAACTTTGGGAATTTTATGTTAAAAAGTTATTAAATTTGAAAAGTAAAGCTCATTCAAATAGTAGTACGCTCATCAAGAGCTGTCATGGGGAACATTAATTGTATATTAACTGAACAGTTTTTGTGCAAGCTAAGTGTGTAGTTTGTTGGGATTCTCTGAAGCCAGTCCCATGCAGTTGAGCCATCACTGGTATTTGAGCCAAGTAGTATCCAGGCTCCCTAGAGTTTTTTCTCCCCCATTTTTTGCCTCAATTTTCTTTTCCCTCATTTCTGCCTTCTTGAAATTATACTCTTCAGTAATGTATTAGCATACAAACTTTGTTCCTGATCAGTTTTCTGAGAACCCAGCGAGATGTCTTGACCCAATAACAATGAGACATTGTTTCTTAATGTTTTATTTGATGCCAGATAGCCAAATAAATTATTCTTTCATGATCAATTTTGAAATAAATGTTTAAAGATTTTTTTAAAAAAAAAGATACGAAAAGCTTTCTCACACTATTAAAAGCAAGTGGGCTATATCTATTTCTGAATCTATATATTGTATGTTACTGCCTGACATTACATGTGTGTGTCTATCTATGTATCTGTGTTTACACACATATATTGGTATATGTATATATAGAAACAGACACAAATACATTATATGGATATATATAGATACATATATATATATACACACACACACATATAGCATATGTGTATGTGTGTGTATGAGAGAAAGAGAGAAAGACACCATACACAAAAGTAGCTTTCTTTTAGACCTAAGCAAGAATGGTTAAAGGTGCAAGGTGATTAAAAACTGAGCAAGACAAAAAAAAGCATTTTCAGATAGCTTTCTCTGGGAGCTGGCTTGACCCTCAAGCTAGATCATGGTGTTCTCCTATAGAACAAAAACAATGTCAGAGATCAATCACATATAAAAATGCCACTTGTGATCATAATAGAAAAAATACAAGTTCACACTTCCTCAAGGACACTCACTTCATGTCAGAGTATAAACAAACTGTGAAGTTCACAGATGTATTATTCACATATTTCTGCTTTATGAATAGTAAATGCTTAGCAGAATGCCACCTTTATTCCTGTACCTTAGAAACTCTAAATATCACTTGCCAAAAAAGTCATTGATCTTTGATGGTGTCTCCCTGCAGAGCAGCAACTGGAATAAAGCTGTCCTTCTAGTTTTCAGCAGAGTCTTCATGTTTTGAGGTGTGTGCATGTGTGCATGTATGTGTACCCATTTCAAAGTGATCAAAGTTGAGATACTTAAGTCCCCAGACACAATTTAACTCTAAGAAACAACACTTACCAAATGTACACTTTTTCAGAAATAAAGCTAGAACAATTCAAAAAGTAAATCACTACTGAACTCAAATACAAAACCAGAACTATTATTGTAAACTATTAGATAAATTTCTCCCACATTTGTAAAGTCCTGTAGCAGCTTGCTCAGGCCTTCTTTGTCTCTGATCTTAGCTAGGCAGAGGGAGAGAAAAAGAAATATAATGAGATTCTTTTTCTTCTTTATTTTCTGTGATAAAAGTTTAATCCTCTTAACACATAAATTCCCATCAGCTGTACTGGATTAATATGTTTTCCTAAATAGATATGCATGGCAGAGAATAAAGCTGACTTACTAGAGTCGTGCAAAGTGTTAAAAATAAAATTAATAGCTCTTTTCTAAGAGAAATAAAGTGTCAGTTTGTAGGACTCTATTCACATGTTCTGAGCAGCACAAATGATCTCCTTGTATAGGTGATATATTTCACTATTAGGGAACTGAATTATTTCCTAAAAAACAATTTTAACAAGCGATAGTACACTGCAATCAAACTAGGAGCCAAGATTATAGAAATGTCCTTAAGGACCTTCTCATTTAGCAGAGGAAGAGAAAGGAGGAAATCAATGGTGATTAGTTATAAAGTATAATATTCAAATGATCTGAACAGGGGCAATACAAATAACTGGTAGTGTCATCAGTGAATGGGCATGTCTGGAGGTCACACAGGATACAGTTAAGAGCACAGATCCCAGATTTCAACTGTCTAACTTACAATCTTGGTCTCTCCTGCTGTTTGCGTAAACTTGGGTCAGCTACCTGCTTTCGTGGAGCTTATATTCTAGCCAGAAATAGACAAAAACAAACAATAAGTAACAAATAAGTAAATAATGATTTTAAAAGGAAGATCAGAATAAACGGTGAGAATGCCTAGGTTGGGAGGCTGCTTGCAACAATAAGGAGGAGAGTTATTAGTCACTGGCAGGGTACTCACTGAAAAGGTGACATTTCAACATTGGGATAAAGCATTATAGATAGAGGAGTGAGTGTGAAAGCAATCAATGTGACAGAATCACATAACGTGTTTAAGGAGCAAACCACAAGAAATTCATTATGGCTAAACCTTAATATTGGTAAGATTTGAGGTCAAGGAGCCATGGGCAGCCAAGTCTTACGACTGTTTCAGAAGTTGTAAGAACATAAACAACCATTTCAGAACTTTGGCCAAGAAGACCTGGCGTTCTTTTAGCAAAAATAAGAGAAATATTCTTAAGTCATCAACCTATAGACAACATAAAGAATTCTGATTATAGATCACTTTGTGATTTTTAGCATGTAATTTTAAAAGGGTTTGAAGCAATGTGATAAAAATATACCTTTTAATACTATCTGGGTCAACATACAAACATTATTTTACTACATGCATCTACAAATATGTAAAAGGTTTTATATTATCATTTAAATCTGTCTTCTTTGAAAAATAAGCAAAAATGATCCACAGGCTAATTAATTATAAAATTAATCAACTGGAAAAATTAATACCTGTGTCCAACATCTTATGGGATGTGTTTCTAATAACACATTATTCCCATGTTTAGGGAGATAATAACTAAATTCAGATCTTAAGGTCAAAATAAAAAATGTTACTTATATATTCTGGTTTCGCATAAATCTTTCACCTTTTACTAAAAAATGTTACTTATATATACATATTGTTGTTACGGAGGAATAGGATAAGATAATTAAAAATATATGTTCAAGCATAAAAGTACATGTATAGTATATTAGCATAAGATTTGGTAGCAGAAATATAATAGAAATACAATTAAAACTTAAAAAGTGGGAAATTTTGAACTATTATATAGATTTTTAAATGGATGATAGCACATATCAAATCTTTATGGTACTTATATTCCAATAAATACATTTTAAGGAATATTATCACAGTTTTATTTTAGAATGTAAGTATTTGGAATAAAACAGAAAAATATATTACTTACAGGTATTCAAACCTATAATAAAATATTTTTGTGTTAACAAACTGTTGTATATGAAAAAAGTTTTTCAAACTTATTTAGGAGTGAAAGGGGACAGTTACCTGATCCCCCTCACAGGACATGTGACAGTGGTATAGCTCATCTGTTTGGTCACTGCCACTGTTCAAACCCCTTATGGAATGAGGAGCACACAGGCAGGTGCAGGAACCCAAGTGGGTGTGTGTTATAGTACACTCATTTAGCCTTGCCATCCATGGACAGCTTAAGTGTTAACCAGCTCAGTGGAGCCTTTGCCTTTCAGCAAGGGCAGAGGGCCAGTGTGACAGCTTTCTGTATCCTGAGCTCTTGTTCAGCAACCTGGAAGAACTGGGTCTCACACACACACTTGAGGGATGCTGAATGCAGGGTTTTATTGGGTGATGGAGTTGGCTCCCAGTGGGATGGATGAGGTGCTGGACAGGGGATGAAGTGGGAAGATGATCTTCCCCTGGAGTTTGGCCATCCAGGGGCCAATTATCCAGCTGTCCCCAGCCGAACTCCTTTCTACATTCAGATGCTCCTTCTCTTCTCTTTTTCTCTGCCATGCCGTTCCTCTGCTCATCTTGTCTCCTGCTTCAGGAGCCTGGGGATCAGGGTTTACATGTGTACAGGATAGGGGGTGTGGTGGGCCAAAAGGTGACTTTTGGATGCAAAAATAGGAATGCCTGTTCTCACTTAGGGCCACAGGTATCTAGGCTTGAAGGTAGGGCCTTTGCCAAGGAACCACCCTCTTCTATTAGTATTTACTTGTCTCTTCTCTGTATCAGGAACACTCATATAAAGTGTTGAAGCCCCCCCACAGAAATTAATAAATGGCAGTAAGAATCACTATTGTCTTGTTTCCAGTCTTTAAAAATGCATTAAAAATTTCTCTATTAAATATATTTGCTTTAGATTTTGAATATAATGTCTTAACTTTCATTTCTTAATCTTTACCTTGTTTAATTTTGTTCTTGTATATTATCTGATCTTCCCGCTAAGTTTTTTGGATCTAAAAATTAACATTCATGTTTTATTCCTAGAGCCTGAAATAGTCTGGAACATTATACATTCTAAATAAAAATTCATTAAATAAAATAATATAATTAATTAATATTTAAGTAATATTTAAATGATTCTTTTAACTGTAAATATTGATTCACAAGTGTTTGTTTTCATAATTATTCATGAAAATGTCTAGACAACCAAAATATATACTAATGACACTGATAAAACCAGAGTAATAATGCCAATGTAAGATAAAGTTGATTAATAAATTCATTAATAAGAAAAGAATAAAAGTCATTATTTCATTTGTGTTCCACATTTACTGGCATTATAAGTTAAAGGACAATTTTGGAGGTAATGATATGAGGAAAAATTAAACCAGAAAAAAAAGCAGTAATGTGTTAGTGTTACACTTGTGGCTTTTGAGATAAATGTACTCTAAAATCATTTAGGTATGTGTTGAGCCTTTGCACGTATTAAACAGAGGGTAATCATAGAATGAGTGCCCCATTGTCTTTCTAAAGTTCACGTTACTTGTTGAATATAGTCATTTGCCCACCAGCATACATTCATGGGTACCTACAAACCTATTTGATTCAGATGTCAGGTAGATATTTGATATGAACAGATGTTTGAGACACAGAAATGAAAGACAACATTCCTTTACACAAATTGCTCAGAGTCCAGAGGAGTCAGACATGTAGACCAGCAATGACTACCTAGGCTAATGGAAGTAAAGAGGCAAATAAGATACAGAGAAAGAGAGAGAAAGGGAGTTGGTATTCAGAAATGATACAGTTGCTTAGGTGATGCCTCAGCTTGTTCTTAAAATACACATAAAACATAACTAAAACTAAAGTGGAGAAATGGAGTTCTAGTTCTATGTTTGTTAAGCAAACTTCAAGAGGGATCATGGAGTGTTTGGTGAACCCCAAAAGGTCTGGTTGGCCTTTAGAGTAAAGGTATGCTCTACCCTGTACTCCTTGTTGTATAGGCCATGTCCTATTGTGTAGGACAGACTAGATCTTGGGGAGTCTTGTATACTAGGCTAAATTTGGATTTTATTATTCATGCTAACCAACATGTATGATGGTAGCATAATCAAATCTGTAGTTTATAAAGATCATTCTTTCCTTAGGAGAATGGAGGACAGAATGAAAAAAAGTGGGAGTTAGTGACAAAAGCAACAAAGTTTATTCAAAAACTAATGCCAGGCTTCTTCTTCTGACTATGACAGATTGTCAGAGACTGGTATTACACCCTCAAATGACACAAATAAACAGGAAAAAAAATCCATAAGTATATGGAACAACAATTTTCATACATTCATTAACAGGTAGTGCAGGACAGTGATTCTTGGGAGAGGGATGATAAGTGGAATCCAGGAGTTGGACAAAAGAAGAATAATGCTAATAGCAAATTTAGGAAAATAAAAAATAATTATTATTTAAGAAAATAAACTGGATTTTAGTGTTTCTAACATAAAGTACAATGTATGAAACAATATCATAAAACTTGGGAAAAGAGAAGTATATTATTGTGAGATTCTTAAACTACATGAAAGTAGCTAATATTGCCTGAAGATACATTGTAAAATAATTAAAAACCTTCTATTGCCTCATAAAGCCTAAAATATTTTCTATATTACCCTTTTCAAGAAAAAAAAAAGTTGCTGAATCCTGTTGTAAACCCTAAAGTAACTACCAAAATTTGGGAGAAGGGATAAGGCAATATATAAGATAAAATGAAGTCATAATATATATCCAATTAATTCAGATGAAGGTAGAAATAGAAAGAAAAGGGAAAGAAGAACAGATAAAATAAATTGAAAACTATTTAAATTCTGAAAAAATGTAAGAACAAATTTTTAAAATAGAAATCAAAAGAGAAAAAAACTCAATGAAGCCAGTAACTTAAGGTTTGAGATGATAAACACCAGACAGATTAATTAGTTGAAAAAAAAAGCTATATATATTAAGATTGAGAATATCGGTTTAAATCCCCATGAAAATTAGGACCATAAAAAGAGAATATTATGAATATCACCCAGCCAATAATTTTGACAAAGACAAAATATTTGAAAGAAACAAATTAAAAAGTCTCACTCAAAAAAAAAAAAAAATAGATCATTCTGTTGAATTTGTAGTAAAAAGTCTTCAACAAAGCAAACTTTACCCTGAAAAGGAAATTTGAGTAGAGAGAGAACATAAAAACAGAACCTAAATTTAAAGAATGTATAATTAAAGAAAAATAAATAAATGCAATGTGTTTAACGATCAAGAATTTAATCTAGAATTTGGGTAATCAAAACCAAGAACAGAGTTAAGAAGATGTAAAAGTTTCAAATCTGAAACTTGAAAATTTAGTGAGAACCATTCACAAATCCCAAACAAGTGGTAGACATGATCCCAAAATACAAGAAATGACATATTTAAGCTGGTTTATTTAGGCAAGTTCAATGAAAGATTTATTTTTGTAAGTCTGAATTGGAGTTAGAGATAAAATCAAAGAGTAAGGCAATGATCCTGGCTAGTCAGTGATAAGCAGTTGACCTCATCCCAGATCTCAAAAAGCAAGGGTAGAAGCAGTTAATATAAGGAGATCTGTATAAAAAGAATTCCCATGTATGCAGAAGGGTCATTGAATATAACCCAAGGTAAAATAAAATTGTCTGTTGATCTAAGATATGCCTGTGCCCTTCGCCTAATTGTATTATTTAAATTTCAATCTCATGTTCCTTCTTTGACTATAGCTTTCAGAATTTACTTTACCAGCTTCCTGATGTCCTGTAGAGGGGCCCAGTTCTTGGTCCACACATTGTGTCTGTGACTCTCCCACAGTACCGTACGTATCTTTCCTTCACATAGGGTGCTATTTGTAGCAAAGCCCTATTTAACCTCTCTCAGACTTAAGATGCAGTAAGGTTACATTTCATAACAACAACTGCAATGTACATTATCGGACAGGCAGTTTGTATTCCAAGCACATTATATTACTCATTTTATTTTTCAAATAATCCTATTATTAGGTCCATGTTTCAGAGGAGGAAACTCAGCTGTGGAAAGGAGGTTGAGCAGTAGTCCAGGACTGCAGTTAAAAAGTCATCCATATAGCCAAGATGGGTACTCAGGCAGTCAGGCTCCAGAGTTGGAGGATTAAAGTCAACAGTATGCTTACTAACCCCATGGTTTTTTGGGAAGTTTCTTCAGGTTTTGAAATACATACATTGATATTTTTCCACTGTTGATTTTTGTGAGTGAGAAACAATTTTTGCTCATTTTCTGTAACAAAATAACAGTGAGATAATAGATATTGCCCATGTGCTATTTTTCACCTAAGATCTAAAAGAGTTCTATAAATATGATTTTATTAGCTATCTTATCATCTCTTTATCACACAATCTGTCACTGAAGTAGGCAGATAATTAAAACCAGATGAATTAAATGACTTTTCCAAGGCTAAGACCCAAATTTAGAAGAAAATGGAGAAAAAAATTAAGTTTAATAAATGTCTACATCCCTGCCACTGTTACTAAATATCAGCCATAATTATTTCTAAGATACTGTTCTTGTCATTAAGTTTCTGAGTGGAGAGTTGGATTCTGGGTCAGCATGTACTTCCTTCCTATTGCAGTAATACAAACAGCCCTTTCATTTGCATGATGCTTTATAATTTTTTCTCATACATTGCTTATATGTAATTTCACATCAGTATTTTGACTCTCAGTTTACAAGTTGGAGAACTGTGGCTAATAATAATGAGAATTGCAATTTAGAGAACATTAACTATAGGCTTGATATTTTGTATATTTTATCTATTTAACAAGCAAAATCCATGCCATCTAGACTGGTATTATTTGCATTTTATAGTTAAGTAATTGTCACTCAAAGAAGTTAAGGAGCCTATCAAGGACCACACTTCCAATAAGTGGTAAAGCTGGAATTTTTAACTCTGCTTGTCTAATGCCAAAACTATGCACAGAACCACACAGAATTAGGTCACATATCTAGTGAGTGGTAAAACCAAACACAAATCTAGGCCTTGAGTGGAAGAGTGTAAATATAGCAAATCTGGGTCTAGATATGATCTCCATTGCTACCACTGCCCCACTGTTGGCAACAGCACCATTATCAGCAATACTTTTTGAGAATGTGTTATATGCTTGGCGCTGTGGTAAGAACTCTGCACAAACCAACTCATTTAATCTTTATTACAACCTGTGAGGTAAGTGCTCTTATGATTCTCATTTTATTAACAATAAAGCTAGCTAATTCAAAGCAACATGGCTACCAAGCGGTATCTCCTGCACTGAATCACTTTTGTTGACTATACTCAAATCCCAAAACCAAAAACCAGCTAATTCCTCTTCCTCCATCTTATTAAAAGTACTTAAATTACCTGATTCTGTCTGAACAGTAAATTTTAAAAAGAAACAGTGGTCAATGACATTCAAAAGATGCTAGCATTCAGAACAAGACAGGCTATAGTATCGTATGTATGAACACAGTCTCCCAGGATACCATCATCTGAGAATGGTATTCTGAGATGGTCATTCTGAGATGATGATGAAGTAAGATGAAGACAAAATAAAACAAAGCAAAAAAACAAGTCCACTTCACGATATTGTCTGAACACTGACAGAAAAGAAGATCCCTGCAAACACATCCTCCCCTACCCAATGTGTGTGATGAATACAAAATTACCAATCACAACTTTAGCCTAACTCCATTCTTTCTTCCTGCTAGGTAAAATGCATCAAGATTCTGATTTATTGAATTTCTCCAAACCAGAGCAAAGCATCACTTTTTTGAACTCTCCCCAAAACTACCTAATGGAAGCTCACTCCTATAATGCATTTTCCCCATAATAAAACAATCTTACTGAGTTGCCCCCTGGTATTCCATGATGTGCATTTCTCCTAGATGCCAGAAGTAATAAACCCAAATATGTTCAATTACAGGTATATTTCTGGTGGTCTTTCATTGAAGGGCATTGACTATCTGAACCTAATTTTTTAGCTACTTTCTATTCTATGCATAGTAAAACTTACATAATCTTTTGGAAATAAATATATCAAACTGAAGTTTCTGAAAATAAGTTGCAAAAAGCACTGTGAACTTTAAAAAATAGAATTCAGAAACAGAGAGTAACAAGGAACCTAAATTATGTAGTTTTACTTTTAGGTTTTTATATTATGCTCAGTTCATACTCAAATAAAGAAAAATGTGAAGAAATTCTGGGTCCCACAAGGGCATAAATGCTACATCTTACTAATCCTTGTTTTCTCCCCATTAACTAACACATTTCCTATTATAAACTTGGTGCTTAAATTTAACTTAAAAATTGATTCAGACAAATTATGGAATTATAATGTGCAATAAATTGGAATTCCTTGTCTGTGTCAGAATTTCAGCTTCTGGATCATATTTCTTGGTAGCTTTAGGGATATCACTTTGCCTCAGTGTGCTTCTTTTCCATCCATTATAATACCTTTACTCTCCCTGCATACTTCAAAAGTATCAGAGTGCTAATCAAGCCAAGTTATGTTATCGGAACAAAAAAATCTGTGCAATCAGTTTCTTTCAATGATGCATTACCTATTTTCATCTGATTGCTTTTTCAGTGAATAGCTGAGGTCTAGCATAAACCTTGGTTGTTGTTTAATGGGTAAGCTGATTGCCTTTGACAGCACAGAAAGAGGGTATAATTAATTACAATTAAAAATAGAATATCAAATGGACAAAAAGTGACAATAAATACTTTCTTATTTGGGAGTTGAAGTGCTGAA
Organism: Cacajao melanocephalus; assembly: GCA_963573385.1. Taxonomy (NCBI): domain Eukaryota; kingdom Metazoa; phylum Chordata; class Mammalia; order Primates; family Pitheciidae; genus Cacajao; species Cacajao melanocephalus. Next base: position 91,530 of record CAUYLG010077714.1, read on the forward strand.
GTATCCCTGTGATAAATCCAACAAGGCAATAAATGGAAAAAACAGACATCTTAATATTTGCCATCTAGAAGGCAGCTCAAAAGCACAGCAGCTAAACTGCAAGGCAAGACAAAGTATGGGAACAAAATTTTCGGACTTATTTCAAGTGGATGAAACTAAGGTCTGTCATGGAGCAAACTCACACCTACTTGCTACTGCTACTATTTTCAAAAGGAGTACAATGAAGACAGGGCAGACAGATGAAAAACATTAAGTCTCTGCTACATATAATCAAGAACCTATGATGTTACAAATTGATACATACATCACACATCTTATATATCTACAAATAGTATTAGAATTATATATATTAATCTATATTGATCACATATTTTATTCACATGTAGTAGATATTTGATTATGTTTTATGTTTTATACACACACACACACACATACACATATTATGTAAAAGTGTGTGTGTCTATAACATTAACTCATGTTTTCCTTGCAAAGACAATACTCATTCAGTATTTGATGGGCGATTCTTGGCTTAGTTTTACTTTATTTCAGTATCATGTATAGATGTAAGTGTGGAAGATCTGATTTGATGAAACATATGGCTTTGTCAATGTCATTGAAACCTCTTAGGATTTTTGGTTTGAGCCTTTGGAGTAAATGCACAATCAACAATTGCATGTATGCTTTTATTTCTGGGTTTCATGAAAGAATAACAGAAAACCTTGAGGCAAGCGCATGACTGCCCCAACCAATGAAGAAATGAAATAGCCTATGTCAATATTCTCTTTAGTGGAAGTTCAACAATGTAGGTTTTTCTATAAGAAACTACATTTAAATAAAACCAAGATAGCACATTAAAAATAAAAGTGAAAAATAGGTAATGTAACTACCAGGAAATTGGTAAAATAGTACTTCAAAATTTTGCATTGCAAAAATGAAGATTTGAACCTTAGATAAGTTAGAGAGTGCCTTGATTGTATGGTCTGGTTACTAATAGCAGTTAGAGTTCCAACATTTGACACACATCATATTTGATAAATATTAGTCTAATTAAAAATTGTCGAGATTAGTTTTGATCTCTAAATGTTTACTTGGGTTAGATAGGGCTGTATCGTAAATCATGTGTACAAAGTAAGTTTAAGATGCCAATTTATTGCTAGGGACAATGTGATTACAGAAAAAAAAAAGGAAGAAGAATTTTAAGGGACTGGACAGGAAATCAAGACATTAAATGGAATCTTCTCCAACCATTATTGACCTTGAGCCAGTTCCTGGATATCAATTTTCTCTCTCTCTTTTTTTTTTAACGTTGATCTGAGTTCATGTTGTCTCAGATACCCGCTAGCATATTCCCTCAGGCAACTTATGTAACATTCCTGAGCCTCATTTGCTTTTACCTATAAAATTGATATAAATATTGCTACTCCACAAAAAGTAGTTGTAAAGACTAAATTAGAACTTATATATGAAAAGCATTATGTAACCAATAAAATATATGGAAATCTGTGTTTCTTGTTAGATAATATAATCAAATGTTTCTTCTTTGGGGAGGTTTTCTTTGACTTTGAGGCTTTCTGAAGACTCTGTGTACTCTCACATTACCCTATGCTTACCCTTGCTGAGGGAGATAGGAAGTACACATTTGGAATCTGTTAGACTAGATCCTAAAGACCAATAGCACAGGGCATAACATGCCTGGAGAGTAAAAGCCCCATGTTTTATACATAATCACAGAATTCTGTTATAGTTACTGAAGTTCTGTTTCTCCACCTTTACAATCACTTTATGTCCATTTAATGCTGAATATACATTTTTAAAGCATAAATATCTATATGTTTAAGTATAACATGGAAGAAAATAATAGAAAGAGAAGAGACATGCATTGTAAAGATAAGTAGGGTCCTCAGCCCAGGACCTTTAAACTAATAAGGAGAATTTTTATTTACATAAATTATTGTGGGGCATGTATTTAAGAAAAAACACCATGGGGAAAGGAGTTCAGTTTATAGACAAGTGATAATGAACTATACTAGGGATCTGACAAGGATGGGGATGGGACAGGGAGGTTGGATTAAACAAATATACATAAGAGAAAATCAACAGGTCTTGGTGATATGAGAAGAGAGGAAGAAGTAGAAAAAAGGGATGAATGACTCTCAGGTTTAAAAGTCAGAATGTCTTAGGAGTTGGGGATTCCAAGATACACAGAAGGATGATCAGAGACAGAACAGAAAATACTGATTTGAGTTCAAGCTCTATCTTAGCTATTCACTAGTTGTATGTCGCAGGCAACTAATATAATATTCTTAAGCTTCAATGTGATCCAGCTTGCCCTGTAGATACTAAAAATAATCCTAGGAAAGGGACACATATATAGAAGTTATCTCATAATGGTAGAGGTCAAAACCATAAAAATGATAATAAGCTCACTTTGGCTTAAAAAAAATCAAAGACTGAACCTCACAACTTTAAAAGAGAAGAGAATAAAGGAAATTCAGGAAGAAAACCAAAGCCGAACTGCAAGAGAGAGTCTAGTGAGCTGTTTGTTCCTATCAAAAGTTTACCCTGGTTGGGACCCAGTGTGAATTGCTCTATGCTAAGTGTGCCTGCCATTTGCACTGCTGGATCTTTAAAAATTATATATCAACTTTTGTGTTTGAATTCCCCTCTGACAAAAAAGAGAGGATGTATTGGCGAATGAAGGCCTGTAATTCCCCAAGAAGAAAAGATATCTGGGCTTGGCCAGTGGCTCATGCCGTAATCCCAGCACTTTGCAAGGCCAAGGTGGGCGGATCACCTGAGGACAAGAATTCAAGACCAGCTTGGCCAACATGGCGAAACCCCGTCTCTACTAAAAATACAAAAATTAGCTGGGCGTGGTTGTGGACACCTGCAATTCCAGCTACTCAGGAGGGTGAGGCACGAGAATTGCTTGAACCCGGGAGGCGGAGATTGCAGTGAGCTGAGATTGCGCCATCGCAATCCAGCCTGGCGCCTGGCGACAGAACAAGACTCTGTCTCAAAAACAAAAAACAAAAAACAAAAGGTTCCCCTAATACCCTTATCCACAAGGGTTTTAGGAACACTCTCAGAAACTGGGAGCGGAGACCAAATATATATTTCTTATTATATCACATCCCACCCCCCATCCCCAATTCACCCTTTGCTTCAGCACAGAGTTCTGGCCTCTCATCCCTATTACAGTGGTCTTGCATGGTCTTTCTTTCCTGTCTAACTTTGGTGAAATATTTGCTTTGGCAACTCACTTGACTGTTGAGGAAAAAACATTGCATTACTAATCATATCACTTCACAATGTTTTTGCCAAGTCAAAGAACTTAAAATATTTCTGTCTTTTCCTCAAATGGGTTTGATTCGATCTTCATCACATATTCTCAAACATTTCTCAGTGTTAGCTTACCCTTTACAATTCAGGTAACTGAGGCAGGACCCAGGGTTATGAGGAATTGTTCAGTGCACAGTGAAAAGAAAGGCTGACTTACAAAATTGCTAGGTATTCAAATTTAATATTTTATTGTAATTATACTTAGCTTGCCTACTGTGGACTACTTTATTCATTTATTATTTGCTTCTCTTTTCAAAAATTTCTTCAGCCAGGTCTTTCTTATTTTGTATTTGTGCAGTTTCTAACTCTGTTATCTGGCTCTGTAATACGGGGAAATTTTTTGGATTTTAAATTGTGAACTCAATCCATCCCTTTGTCAGGCAAGTTTGGCTTGATCTGGATTCCTTCAATCAAGTTATCAACAAGGATTTAGGGAGAAAAGCTGCTTCAGGATGGATTACTCCTAGGATATATTTTGTCAGATATACCAATTATCATTTTTGTTTCCTTTATGCCTGATGCTTTATAGAGATTGTCTCATTTAATATTTACAAGGATGTTAAGAAGTGAATACTATTATCCCCATTATTCAGAAGAGAAAAATGAGGCACAGGAACAGGCTTAAGTATGACAGCCAGATAAGGCTTATTTTCTGCAACAGGCCATGCTTCTAATCAACCTGAGACTGAACATTCTCTTTCTTTACTCCTCTACTTTATTCCCTTCTCTTTCTCCTTGCTTCTCAGTCTGTTTCCTTTTTCTTTTTCTTACATGATGTTGGAGACTGGGAAGAAAACAAGGAGTTGGGCAGAGATTCTCATTTTAATTAATTCACATGCTCATCCTTTATTTAATCATGGTGCTATGTATGCATTTAACATTCATTAAATATTTAGCCAAAATGACACATAAAAGACATAAACCTATATTTAACCTGAGAGGATCAATTTCCCCATCCTGTTTTTCTAGTTACAATAAAAATGTTGATTCTTTTTTTATCAAATACATGCATTTTGGAGCTCTAACAGCAGCCCTCATTTAGGACTGCTTTATTGTTACTTGATATCTGTATTATATATTATAAATATTATAAGGACATATTTTAGATTTTAAGCAATGAATGGCAGACTGCAGAATTTTTAGAGGGCTTTGATGAAGAGAACATGCATTTCAACAATTTATGCCTGGAGGGCAATTTTAAAAATTAGTTTGTGAATATAATTGATAGCAGAAAAATTAAAACTAATTAAAAGTTTACACCTGACAACAAGTCAACTAAATAAATCAAGAAAAGTATATCCTTTTCCAATGAATCACAGAGAATAAACTTCTTGAGTGAATCTAAAAAAAAATGTCATGGGTAAAAGAGAAGAATGTGATAAATTGACCTAATGGAGCAGTTAATTTATTTGCACCTAGGGATTTTTTTTAAGTCTTCAGTATTAGCATTCTAATGAACTTTGCATTTTGAAATTCCATGATATCTCCGAAATGTAAATGAAATGAATATAATTATGTAAAATGAATTTAATTATATTTTAATTCAGAGGAAATTAATGTCTGTTGAGGAAAAATCTAAAAACAATAAATAAATAACATATAATCTTAAAAAAGAACTAAGATTTCATGCCTCATGTTTATATTTCCTCAGACAGATGAATTTTGCTTAAAAGAGCCTTTTTAATTATAGCAGACTGGCCAGAGTAATTGCTTTTAAGTCATTGTTTATCTGAAACAATCCAGCTGTGTAAATTAGCATCACTTCTGGCTTTTTAGAGCTTTATAAAAATCACTTCTGGCTTTTTAGAGCTTTATAAAAATTAACCAATCTAACTATATCCATTTATAAGGTATGCATTATCTGATTGTACCCTTTCTTAAAATTTTGCCTTCATTAAAGCTTTCATACATCCATATTTAAAAGAAATGTTTCTCTCCATATTTTGAGGTAAATAGGATTGTTCCAAGAGAGACTTTTAAAGGGTATAGATTCAGAGCAACTTTCCAAAAGTGTGTCTTATAATATCTTTTCTGTGTCCATGTGTGTGTGTGTTTTCTTTCTTTTTTTTTTTTTTTTGAGATGGAGTCTCACTCTGTTGCCCAAGCTGGAATACAATAGCAGAATCTCAGCTCACTGGAACCTCCTTCTCTTGGGTTCAATTGATTTTCCTGCCTCAGCCACCCAAATAGCTTGGATTACAGGCACCTGCCACCATGCCCAAATAATTTTTGTATTTTTGGTAGAGATGGGGTTTCACCTTGTTGGTCAGGCTGGTCTCAAACTCCTAACCTCAGGTGATCCACCCACCTCAGCCTCCTAACGTGCTGGGATTACAGGCATTAACCATTGCGCCTGGCCAAGTCTTATAATTCCTATGATTGCAGATTAATTGCATTTACAAAGAGACACTTATTTATCTCTATCTTAAAATAAAGTAACATATTTAATTGTTAAAAATTTTCCTCAAATATAACATCAAAATTGGAGAAGGGAAGTCTTTTCTCTCAAATGGTACATAACTTCAACAATTACAGTCTTTGGCAAGCATCATGTTGAACATTTTATACATATTTTCTTATTTAATCATTCCACCATTCTCATTAAGACAATTTTTATGCTTATTTTGTGAATTAATAAAAAGGAATATTCACAAAGAAGATAGTATCTACTAATGGTGACATAATTACCTTATCAGTAATTACATTTCCCTGCAAATAACAAATCTGGAAACAGTGGCTAAGGTGAAAAGAGAAGTTTTTTGTCTCACCTAGAACTTAGGAAGTAGGCAAACTAGGGTACTAATTCAATGATGCCATCAGAATTCTGAAAGTTTATATTTTATAGGTTCAGTAATCTTTATCATGTGCTCTTTGGTTTATAATGGAAAGACACATATTCCAATTCTAGCATCTAGTATTCTTTGCAGAGAAGAAGAAAAATAACAAATGTAAAAATATTTTAGCTAATCTTCTCCTTCGTTTTAAAAGAGATTCCGAGCAGTCACACGCAAAAACTCTCACCTCTCTCCTTAAATCATATGCTCACACTTATCTGGAAAGGAGGCTGAGATGAGAAATGCCATCACACAGTAAAATTGAGAACTATGCTAACAAAATAACAATGCTGTAAGGAAGATATAAGATGTTAAGGGAACATCAGAGAGTAGGGAAAAAGGGGGAATCAGGAAGAAAGGAAGGAGAAAATGTTTTTGTTGTTGTTGTGTGTATCTGTCTGTGTGATTAAAACAGAAATGTTAGCTCTAAATTTTGAAGGGACTGAGATAGATCTTGAAGCCAAGTTTTTCTAATTCTAAACCTAAGGCTATTAGTTAGTAAACTAAATAGTGTCACATGAATTTCCTGGGATTTAGACACATTAAAGCTTAAATATATTATAAGTAACAGTAAACACTGAATGTCCCATTGTGTAAATCTTACCCCTCAAAAAACATAGTGGATTATAAAGAATACATGGACTTCCTTTTATATGCTTTCTTAAAATTGTAAAAACTATAAAGCATTATATGATAACTGTTAGAAATCATGTGGAAGTGAGTTGGCTATTTCCCAAAATACGACAGATAAATACAGAAAGAAGAAAAATCATTGCTCTTTTTAAAGGAAAATGGCAATTTAGAAAATCCAGTGGGGCATTATTTTCAGATGAAAAAAAAGAAGTAGTTATGTCAATGAATATGATGAGCTCACAACCTATTTTTTTTAAATCTCAAATTAGTATCTTATTAATTTGTTAAATTAAATTTTATAATAGATTTATAAATGCAAAATTAACAGTCTATTCTATTTTCTATTTATTACACAAGTATTTAGAAAGCTTATATTCTTGTCCATGGAAGAGTGTTACATCCTAATAGATACAGATTCTAAAATCTGTTACATGTTCTTACTTGTTCTAATCACATACAAAATAATCAGATGTTGCCTACAAAGTAGATTGCAGTGACTTAATTAAGAGATTGGGTCCAGCTTTTGACACTGAGGTACCTCCTTTCCCTTCCTGCCCTCCTCTCCCTTCCCCTCTGCTTCAGCATGATTTTCTCAATCTGCAGACATTCACTATTTTTATGAACAGTTATCCTTTGGCCCCACAACCAAAGACAACTCATGGACTCCCTTGGCCCTTGTGTATCATTGCAAACCTTTGGGCTTTGCAAATTGTACCCAGGTCACAAGGGGATTTTTTTTTTTTTTAACAATGATATCCCTGTCCGGGTCATTTTTTAAGCTTGTAACCAGACTTATATACTTTTAAATGTATTTTACTTTGTTTAAGCTGCTGCTTCCTCAGTTTCATTGGATTGTGCTGGTTATCAGCGGCTCTTGGGTACAAAGTAATAAAAAATTCCAAAACTGAAAAAAAAAGAAATATACCTCATTCCTCACAATTATTTGCAGCATTTAGTATAGTTGCTGACATATAATATGAACTTAAGAAACAGATGAATAAATACATAAATGATGTATGAATGAATGCTTTAGTAATGTATACATTTTAAAATAAATTGGTAACATATTATTTAAATAATTGTTCAATATTTAACAGAAGCAAAGGGTAGCCTAGTTGATATAATATTATTTCTACTTAATACAAGTTAAGCTTTCCTGAGTTCCCTATTATTTAATTATGTTTTAATTTATATATATTTGTGTACTTAATTTGATTATTTCTTCCCCTTTCCCTTTTTCTTTTGTTTATGTGAGGCCCATCCACTTAGTGAGAATGAATTTCCTTTAAGTTTTATTATCTTCTGGTTCAGTTAAATATTAACATTGTTTAAACCCCTCTCATTTGCTTCAAAATTTATAGACCAGGCAATCAAAATCAAGACAGCTATCTCTCTGTTGTCTAGAATCCTGGAAAGATGCATTTTATTCTTCATTGCCTGCTCTATCAAATAAATAAACCAAGTGTTTATGACAAATGTTCTTTTTTAAATGTGGTAGTCAAGTCCATTTGAGAACCGGCTATAATGTTATCTAAAGCACTTTCTGCTAATTTAGGTAACAAAATCTCCATATTAATAAAATTGCAATTAAGCTTCTGAAATCTCACAGTTGGAAAAGTGTAATCCTTTTGTAAAATTAAAACAAAGACAAAAAACAACAACAGTAATGTGGTAGGGTAAATGTGATAAAATAGCTGATGAATTATTCAACTCCTGGCATTGCTGGCAGACTTATAGCTTTTAATGAGTTTGCCTATTTGATTTTCATATCAAATTCTATTTTATTCTACGTTTTTATTGAAGAGTGATTGTTAGCAAAATGCTGCATTTTGACAAACATATACAACTATAAAACTACCTATATAATGAAGATGTAGAGCAGTTCTAATATTTTCCTTATCACTTAGGGATGAGTCCTCTGACACAATATTCAAATTGGGTAACTTATTCTCAATGGTTGGGAAAAATGTGTAAGAGTAGGCTAGATAGAATTATGCTGGGATAGGGGTCGAGAGGAAAGAACATCTGTGAAGGCTAACTATATGTGTGCATTCTTCAGAGTTGACCTAGTCTAGAAAGGGAAAATAATAATTGCCACGAAGATTAACTATTTTCATGAAAACTTCTGCAGCTAACTGCCAGCCATTCTCCTTCCTTGATAACTGGGCTTCCTTTGTTTCTGGCATAATAAAGTCAAACTATGAATTGAACTCATTAAGAGGAAACTATGCCTAGACTTTCCATACCAGGACAAGCCCATAACTAACATATTTCAAAATTGAAACAAATAATCAAATTAAAAGTAATTTATTAGCTAATTGCCAAGAACAATCTTAATCTGTTTCTTTATTCTTCATTCTTACAGACTTTGTTCCTACAATGTTCAGAGTGCCTATTGTAAGAGAGGCAGAATATCAAGGTATTTACAAGAGAGAACACTTAAGATTTCTTGGCACAAATCTTTGCTCTGATTTCTACAGTGTTACATTAGTAAAGTTATTTAACATATTCATGCCTTTGTTTTCTCATCTCTCAACTAGGGATGGTGATAATAGGTACCTCTCATTGGAAATGATATAAAACATACTGCTTTTAAAATAGTACTTTATGCATAGAATTACATATTAGATCTTTGGTATTCTTGTTAAAGGGTCTTTGTTACAGGATGACTATTGATCATCCTTAAACATTATTCCTATTGCTGATGTAGCATATTATGTTGTTTAGCCTGTTAAGTAAACCAGGATCCATTTTTATCTCAGAGCATTCTAGGGGGATCTGAATAATCATAAGAATAGAAAGTGAGTTTTTGGATGGCAGAATGTTAGGCAATATGTTTTTCTCTACTCCATAAGAGTCAGCTCACAATTGATTCAGAGAGATGCATGAAGATAAAATTAAATACATACACATATATGTATGTGTGTGTGTAAATATATATATGCATATATATATAAAATAACCTCTTCAGTTCCTAAGCACCATCAATATCAACCAACAGAATGGAAAGCAGCAGGGTGTGGAGAGGTTATATTTAAAAAGTGCATTGTAAGAGACAATCACATTTTTGTCTTAAAACCTCATTTTATGCTTTAATATTCCAAGTAATCAAGAAAGTAGCTATTTGGCACCACATATCAAACTTTTTTGAATCCTAAATTTTAGAAAAAAGAATTTTTCTGTATTTCTTAACTTCAGCCTTGTTTAAAAAGAGCCTAACAGAGGCATTCTGATTCAATTACCTATGAACAAGTTACAAAGGAAAGCCAACATTCAGAAATTATTTTAGTCTTAAAAATGGAAGTCCTTAAAATACCAAAACACAATCCACAAAAAAATCAATTTTAAATTTTATTAAAATAAAAGTTTGTTTTTTATGAGACATTTTTAAGAATCAGAAGACAAGTCACAAACAAGGATAAAATGATTGCAAAACACATATCTCATAAATGACTTGTATCCAAAATTAAAAATAGCTATTAAAACTCAATAGTAGGAAAGCAGATACTCAAATTAAATTGCAAAAGATCTGCATAGACACTTTATAGACAAAGATGTATACATTAAAATAAGTATATGAGAAGATACTCAAGATCATATCTTTATGAATTGCAACTTAAAACAAAACTGAAAAACCAATGCATACCAATTAGAATAGCTAAGCTGAAAAATCAACAATACCAACTGTTGGTAAGAATCTATAGCAACAGGAACTTTGCAGAGATTTGTTTTATAATCCCATATATGATCCATATTCATATACACTTTGTGGACATCGAAAAAATACGTGCATTTTGCAGATGTTGGGTAGTATGCCATGTACGCTAAAAAAAAGTCTTGATGGCTTATTGCATTGTTTAGATTTTCCATGTTATTGCTGAATTTCTGTCTAGTAGTTCTATCAGTTGGTGACAGGGCAGTGCTGAATTCAATCTGTATAGTTATTAATTTTCCTATTAATCCTTTCAGCATTATCAATTTCTCTTTTCTGTATTTTAAAGTTGGTTATTGCATACCCATTTGGAACTGTATCTTCCTGGTGGATTGATCCTTTTATCATTATATGCATCCTGTTTTGTAAGTAATTTTCTTTGCTCTGAAATCTACTTTATTCTTTCTTTATTTGTTTATTTATCTACTTATTATTTTTGAGACAGAGTTTTGCTCTGTCACCCAAGCTGAAGTAGAGTGACGTGATCTCAGTTCACTGCAAACTCTGCCTCCTGGTTCAAACGATTCTTGTGCTTCAGCCTCCTGAGTAGCTGAGATTACAGACATGAGCCAACACACCTGGCTAATTTTTGTACTTTTAGTAGAGATGGGGTTTTGCCATGCTGGCCAGGTGGGTCTCAATCTCCTGGCCTCAAGTGATCTGCTCACCTCAACCCCCACAAAGTGCTGGTATTACAGGAATAAGCCACCATGCCCCAACTACTGTATTTGCTCTTCATATAGTCACGGCTGCTTTTACCATCATTTTACATTTAACCTAACCATATTATTGAATTTGAAGTGAGTTTGAGGCAAAGTTTGTTTTTTTTTTAAATAATTTAATAGGCTTTATTTTTTAAAGCAAATTTAGGTTTACAGCAAAATTCATTGGAAGGTTTCCATTATTACCTAGCCCCACTCATAGCCTTTCCATTATTTATACATTACCAGAGTGAAACATTTGTTAAAACTGATGAAGCTACACTGACACATGATTTTCAACAAAAAACCTATAATTTAAATCAGGGTTCACTCTTGGAATTGTTTGGACAAATCTGCAATGACATATATCCATTATAATGTCATATGGAGTAGTTTCACTGTTGTAAAATTCTAAACATTTTCTGTGCTCTACCTGTTCATCCTTCCTCCCAACCCCCTGAAACCACTGATATTTTTATTGTTTCCATAGTTTTGCAACGTTCAGAATGTAATATAGTTAGAATAAATAGTAGATAGCTTTTTTAAAGATTGGCTCATTTCACTTAACAATATCCATGTAATGCCCTTCTATGTCTTATCATGGCTTGATAGCTCACTTCCTTTCAATAATGAATAAATATTCCATTGCCTGGATGTACCACTACTTATTTATCCACTCACCTACTGAAGGCCATCTTGATTGTTTTGGTTGTTCCCAAGTTTTGACAATTACGAATGAATCTCACATAAACGTACGTGTGCAGGTTTTAATTTTTAACTCATCTATATAAATAACTAGGAATTTGATTGCTCAATCTTTTGGTAAGACTATGTTTAGATACATAAGAAACTGCCAAGCTCTGTTCCAAAGTAGCTGTACAATTTGCATTTCCATCAGCAACAAATGAGAGTTTTTATTGCTCCAACCCTTGCTAATCTTTGGTGTTGTCAGTGTTATGAATTTTAGCCATTCTAATAGGTGTGTAATTGTATCCATTGTTGCTTTAATTTCTGCATCCTGGATAAGATATGATACTGAGCATTTTTTCATATGCTTCACATCTGTGTATCTTTTTTGATGAAGTGCCTGTTAAAAGCTTTGGTAATATTTTAATTTTATTTTCTTATTGTTGAGTTTTAGAGTTCTTCATCTACATTGGATAACAGTACTTTATCAGATTATTTATTTATTTATTTAGTTTTTGTTTTATTATGAGGTCTCACTCTGTCACCTAGGCTGGTGTACAATGGCATCATCATGGCTCACTGCAGCCTTGAACTCCCAGGCTCAAGTGATCCTCTCATCTCAGTCTCTAGAGTACCTGAGGCTATGAGCAAGCACCATCATGCCTGGTTAAAAAATTTTTAAATATTTTTGTAGAGAAAGGATTTCTCTAAGTTGCCCAGGCTGGTCTTAAACTCCTGGATTCAACCAATCCTCTTGCCTCACTCTCCCAAACTGCAAGATTACAGGTGTGAGTTACTGTGTCGGATATATGCATCAATACATCACAATATACAGCATAAATTTGTGTAGTTATTATGTGTCAATTTAAATATTTTACAAAAATTTTTAAAGTTTAAAATTTTTTTTATGTGTCAATTTATGTCACATAAAATATGGGGTATATAGTGTTATTTTGATACATATAATTATAGTGATTAGAGCAGGGTAATTAACATATCTGTCATCTCAAATATTTATAATTTCTTTATGTTAGGAACATTACGTAGTCTGCTTGTAATTATTTGAAACTGTATTTTAAGTAATTCAATTGTGTGTAAATAATTGAACCCTAGAACCAGTAATATTCACTAGAACTTATTCTTCCTGTCTAGCTGGTAATTTTTATTTATTCTACCAGTCTGTGGCTCATCTTCTTATTTTCTTGACTTGTTCTTCATAGAGCAGAAATTTTTAATTTTTACTTTTAATGTAGTCCTGTTTATCAGTTTTTTTTCATGGATCATGTCTTTGGCGTTATGTCTAAAAAGCCTTTGCCTAACACATCAACTAGATGTTCTATATTATTCTCTGGAAGGGGTGTCTGGTTTTTTGTTTTCACTCACACTGCTAATCTCTGCCTTTCAATTGGTCTACTAACAGCATTTGTAATTCAGGTAAATATTTATATGTTAGAGATTATGTCTGCCATTTCCTTGTCTGTTTTCTGTTTTTTGTTTTTTTTTTCCTGTGTTTCTTCTATATTTGTCTTCTGTTTTCTTGCCTTATTGTGAGTTACATGAACAATTTTAGAATTCCTTCTTGTTTTATTTATGAGATTTTGGAGGTGTACTACTTTAATTGTTCTGGGCATTATAATATACATATTTGACTTTTCAGAGTCTGCTATCATCAACATTTTATTACTTTGAATGAATGTTGAAATCTACTTTCATTAGGTCAATTTATGGTCCCCAGTTTTAAACACCAGTGTTTTCAGTGTCAAATGGTGTTATAATTTTAGTTCAATTTCTGCATATTATTTAGGGAACTCAGGAGAAGAATATTTTATGGCATTTATCCATATTTCTTCTCTTTATGTTGTTATTCCTTCCTAATATTTCAAGATTTCTTCTTTTATCATTTGTTTTATATTTGAAGAAATGTCTTTAGCATGCCAGTAAAAATTTCCTTTTGTCTTTTTGTGAAAATATCTTTTCCCCTGCTTCATTCTTAAAGGATATTTTCTCAGGATATAGAATTTATGGTTCAGATTTCCTGCCTGTTAACACTTGAAAATGTGTTTGTGAATATATGCATATATATTTATATACATAATGAACTTATATATGTAAATATGAATATAAATACATTTACATTTATAAAACCATTTATAAATATGTGTGTATATATGTAATACCAACATAAACAAACACACATAAAATAGAATATTATTCAGCCACAGAGAAGAATGAAATCCTGCCACTTGCAACAACATAAATAAGCCTGGAGTACATTATGTTAAGTGAAATATGTCAGGCACAGAAAGACAAATAGCATGTCTTACATATGGAAACTAAAAATGGCAATTTAATAGAGGTAGAGAGTAGAGAGTGGAATAGTGGTTACGAGAGGCTGGGAAGGGTACCAGAAAGGGAGGATGCAGAGAGGTTGGTAAATGGGTACAAACATACAGTTAGATAGAATACACACAATATATATACAATACCTGTGACATACATATATACACATATATATACATATATGTATATGTGTGTATATATATGTGTACATACATATGTGTATATATGTGTGTGTGTGTGTATATATATATCCCACAGATATTGTGTAACTGGGTAGTATCTCTGTTGCTTTTAATAATTAAAAATAATTTAGACAGGTAAATCAATTTAAAACTTAATTTTTTTATGTTTTAATCAACTATATTATTGATTTCAAAAAACAAACAAACAGAAACCTCCCCTAATTGAAAATCCAGAATTTATCACGTCAGGTAATCTTGGGTACATTGAGTGACCCACCTGCCATAGATGTTTACATATCCCAGAATGTGGCGCATTAAAGTAGTTATACTAGATCAACCCATATGTTAATTAAATTAGCAACTTTACCCCTAGTAGTAAACTTTTTATCAAATTGAAAATAAGTTACAAATGCTCTGATGGATACTTGTGGTCTCATTTAGTGACCTTTGAGAATAAAAAAAGAACTGTTTTTTTTTTTCTTTTTAAATTTAAAAACAGTTAGCAAAGCCATAATGGCTTATGAAAGGGACACAAATGACTTGTAAGGAAAGAATCTGGCTTTCCATTCTGTCTACAGTAACTTTAGATCAGACACTGAAGCTATGAATAATATATTTTAGCCCATCTCCCACGAACTAACTCCATGTTCAGATGATGGCATGTTGTTTATAGGCCTGACTTACTTGCAGAAATCTTTCAGACAAGAAGGTATATTTTAAATGATAATCTGAGTGATAAAAGTAAGAGCTTATTTATTTCAGAGCTTTTATTATGTTCAATTACTCTGCAATAAGCATTAGAACATGAATTATCGCATCAAATTTTAATCTCCCTGAAGGCAGAACTGTGAGAATACTGAGCAACAGAGACATAATTTTCTCCAAGTCCAAAGCCAAAAGAAAGAGGTAAAGCCTGGGCTCCTACTCATGTTTGTCTTCCTTTCCATTTACTAGGCTAGGCTTCTCCAAGAGCTACAGTAACAAACAGTTCTATCTTTCAGGGTTTTCTTCTTGCTGGTAGGAAATATCCTCTGTTCTGCTTCCTCAATACCTGAGACTGACTTGGACAGATTATTAGCTTAACCACTAGCCAGCCCATTCCATTCTACTCTCTATTATTGAGTAGCTAAATATCACCTCCTGAAATTCAGGGGTCCACAGTGACACAGCTATTGGACATCCTATCTTTAGTCTCCTTCTGGGATTGTTTTACAGGTTTTTGCTGATTCCTATTTCTTATTCATCACTACAGGTATCTCTGAATTTTTCTGTACCTGCCTTCAAGGACCCAGTATCCTTAACAGTCCCCCAGGTTTCTTGTTGTCACTAGTGACCAGCAAGAGATAGTATTTTTTCCTTCATTTGTAAAATTGCATCACTACTATCGACAACCCTCCCTCACAAAGCTTCTATGAAAATGATTGAGATGATACATGTGAAAATGCTTTGAAATTTTAACACCGTTAATTTCCTCATCTCTCAATTAAAGAGGACTCAATAATATCTAAGGTTCTCATTGCTCAGTAACTCTATTATCTATAATTTATGAGCTTGCTATTCAAATTTCTAGTTTGGACTCCAAATGTCTTAGTTTATGCTGAAGCAGACTTCAGTAAGCATTACATAAATAAATAAGTACTAAGAATAAAATCAAAGAGTTCAGAAAACTCTTTAATTTTCCCAAGTTGCAGCTTAGTTTAGTTTAAAGGTCTTCTAATTTTCTTCAAATTGGTTTAAGTAGATAATGGTAGCTTACTTTTAAAAACATTAAAACACTGAAAAATATTAAATGACATAAGTGTTTTCTCTTTTTTGCTCAGTTTGAAGTGGACCTATTGCTTTAAAAAATTTAGTTTGGATTAAAATTGGATATTGTCAAAAGTTCTTTTCAGTTCATCTGATTCCAAACTGAAAATTTTAACTTGACTAAATTTTGGAAATTAAATGATAGCCATAATGTTCATGGCTGAACTAGTTAGGGTGAAATAAATTAAATATTTTCTCCTAACGTTTTGGTATTTAAGCCATGCTTTTAATCTGTATGATGTGGTTTGGCTCCATGTCCCCACCCAAATCTCATCTTGTAGCTCCCATAATTCCCACATGTTGTGCCAGTGACCTGGTAGGAGATGACTGAGTCATGGGGGTGGGTCTCTCCTGTGCTGTTCTTGTGATTGTGAATGGGTCTCATGAGAGCTGATGGTTTTAAAAACTGGAGTTTCTCTGCACAAACTCTCTCCTCTCTTTGCCTGCTGCCATCCACATAAGACGTGACTTGCTCCTCCTTGCTTCTGCCATGACTGTGAGGTTTCCCAGCCACATGGAACTATAAGTCCAATTAAACCTCTTTCTTTTGTAAATTGTCCAGTCTCAGGTATGTCCTTATCAGCAGCATGAAAATGGACTAATACACTGTAATGACAGGATCTGACAGGCAGACCCCTATCCCACAACAGATGAATAAATTCACTCAGACACAGAATACCATGAAAGAGCAGACTAGGGGTGTCTGTGGCCACTCACAGACACTGGAGGAGAATACTGTAAAGAGTTAGCAGCTGCTGGTCCTGACTTTCCAGCCTTCCACTGTTTATTTAACACACATTCAATGACAAAGGCTTTGAGTCAACACCATTAGAGGGTAACGATTAAACACCAGGTTTCAAGGCCTAAAGCAAACAACATTTGTGGTTAATAAACTTTTGGACCCCAAGTACGAGGAAGTTATGCACACATGGATAATCAAAGGTTTGCTAATGGAGGTGAGAGTAAAACAGACTTATCTGGGGAAGTCTCCTATAATTCCTAATATTTCCTCTATGTAGTAATGCCCTAGGGTAGGAAACAACTGCCTTTGGACCATTCTTTCATTTGAAGCTATGTAAACTGCTGAACCTTCCAAGTTTAGTGACTATATCCTATCACTATCTCTAATATTTTTCCTTTAATATTTTTACCACCACCCTGACTGAACTCCCACACTGTAAGATATATTTTTATTTTTGTGAAAACAAAATTGTTCTGTGGTCTCCTTTCTCCAATATAAAAACTTACTTTCCAATTCAATATACATAATAGTGTCTTATGAAGTATAAAAATTTTATAAATAATTTTTCAGTAGAATCATCTTACCACTTTCAAATAAATCAGTTAAAGTGTGTAAAGCTAACAGACTATATGATCCTTAGATTTCAAAGTTCTTTATACACTGCCTCACATTCTTATGATCTTCTTACAATTATAGTTATACAAATATATGTATATACAAACATACATCTCTTCACCAAATGTCAGTTTTGGGTTACTTATTTTCAACTAAGTAAAAGTTAATTATTATTAAACTTTTTAATGGAACTTTGATTTCTAATGGCTGATTCTCTTAAAGAGATCTGGATGTCCAAAACAAACACCTGCCAATATTCATTAAAGTACAAGTATGCAAATGATGACCGTAGTTTAATAGATCTGTTGCATTCTTTGTAGATTAATAATGAGCCATTGGAAGAATGAATTGTGTAGTAATAGGGAGGGCAGGAAATGAAAGGACAAAACAAACAATAACAACAACAACAAAAATACCAAGGCCTATTCTATGCAGTTACCTCTTAGCTGAAAGTAACTTTTTATTGTGAGTTTTATTGACTTACTAAAATTATACATTAATACCTCTAATTGGGTGACTATGTCAGGATCTTTAGAGGTCACTCTCTCTGACAACATATGTTTCTAATGCACCATGCCATAAGTTCCTTTCTGTTACATTTAATCGTATCTACTCTACATAGAATTTGGTAATTAGAAATTGTGCAACATTTTATACTTGATTTGAAATTTAGATTTTTCAACAGTCTCCCAAAGTAACATTGTCAGGAATACAATGCTTTTAAATGAAATTGTTTATTTAAAATAGTGCATGCAAAACAGTATAGGGATCAATAACATTGGGTTTAAGATTTTTCTTATTTCCAAAAATGCATCCACTCTCTTTGCTCATTGTGGCTATCTACATTATAAATGAGTGTAAATATATCAAGAAGTTTTTCTCCTTGCCTTATGGTCCCTGACAGGTTCTCTGAATGGAGATCTGTTATAGGAAACATATTTGTAGCATTGCCTGTGTAATCCAACGGGGGCAACGGAGTATGCTGGGAGAAGACCTGTGTGCGATTTTCACTTCCTGGATTGAAAGAAGGCAAAATAGAAATGACCTTCTAACTATGCTGGTCGTGAAAGGATTTTCTAGTGTGAGGAGAGGTAGTAAAATTGTTTTCATTTTATTTTTTTAAGTTGGAGCCACATAATAACAGAGGTAGAAAAAAGAAACTAAAATTAGAGAGAAAAGAGGAGGCTAGTCTTTCAGGAGAATGTTTTGTTCCTCTTAGAATAAGAGCTTTTACAAATACACATCAGTCATCCCCTGAAGTCAAACAATGCTCATTTTTCAATGTCTTACAGCATCAGTGGACTTTTATTATTTTTCTCCTGTAAGACTTGACATTGATTTCAAATATGATTTGTCTTTAGAGTCTGCTTTCCTTGCTTAGGCAAAACTTAGTGAAAAGTTAAAATGAGACAACAGGGTAACAGTAAAAAAACTAGGATATTTTTTATGAAGCCTGGAATGTTCAGAGTTATAACAGATATTTCATTCTCAGTAAGTTTTGGGGGATAGTGGGGAAACTTCCCCAGTGAGAGTCTTGGCTTCTCTTATGCCTCCCATTTATCCTTCAGAGAACTGTGAGGATTATCTTCCTGAAACGTGTTTGACTTCCAATTGTTTTCAAAATAAATATATTCAAGGCCTTCCCTGATCCAACCCCAAAATACTTTACAACGTCATCTCACCAATCCCTGTAGCTTACCTAATTTCCAGCCTAAATTACTAACACCTTTATTCGCGTATTATGTCAGGATTTTAGATGTCACTCTCTCTGACAACATGTTTCTAATGTTCCCATGCAGTTTCTAAAGTCTATCCTATTTACTTTATTGCACGTTTTACCTGTACTTATTTGCTTTCTTTCCCCCACCTCCAGATGTTTCTCCATGTGTCTAAATCTAATCTTTAGTACTAATTTTCCCACATCTGCCCCTTAAGTCATAATTAATTGTACTCTGTTCAGATTTCTGACAGCAATGTCATTAGATTCTTTATATATCATTCCATTACATGCTTTACTGCACATACTAATAATCTATGTAGATAATTCATAACCTGTAATAGGCCTGATATTTTGTACCATCGATTATATTTCTCCAGAGTCAGATTTTAATTTGTGTTTATATCCACTCTGCACGTACACTTTCCTGAGTACATTGCATTTAGTGGGTACAAGATAACTTTTGGATAAATAAAAAAGGAATGTCTTTATTCTGATTTCATTAATTCTTCCTTCATTCGTAAAAAATTTACACTTCATTTTGTTCATAAATTTCTTCATTTGTTTGGCAGCAAATGGAAAGCTTGGATTGTGCCCTAGAAACAGAAGGCCAGGGAGAAAATGTCATAAAGAAAGTTGAGGTTTCTTATGGTGAGATGGTTGCTGAAACTGAAGGGGGACTATTGAAGTTCGGAAGTAGAGCTTCTACCACTAATTCAGCCTGAGTTAATTTTGGTTAGGGGGATGGTTGGTGTTTAAATTGGCAATAATCACCATTAATTTAATAAATTGTCCTAGGTTTTCTCAGCTTTCAACTGGTATAACTTTTTTGGCATCAGAACATTTTTCTGTAACACCATCAGTTTGCTCAGTCAGTTTTTTGGTTTTGAGGCAGATGGTAACTGTACCTCTCTTGACAGTTCATCCTCCCATATAAGGAACCTCATCTCATCTTTAGGCCATCTTAATTATGCAATTGTCATTTGTTGAACCTATCTTTGATAGTCCCACTCATTTCCTAGTCTTTATTTTGCCTTCCTACCTGGCCAATTCTCAAACAGCTGGCACACTTCATTGGTCATCTCCAATGAAGACTAAGTAGCAACTAGTTTTTCTGACTGTTTATCATAAGTCATTTTATGTATGGGCTTTATGCCATCTTCAGTTTGAATGTGCTTCCTCTATGTTCTTTTAAAATACGGAATATAAGAAAGTCTTATTATAGCTTAAGATGTTCTGGAATACTTGTGAAGAGTTTCCTTGGCCTTGTATTGACATTACTATACATGAGAAGTAATGAGGACATGGAAAATGTCTTTTATTTGGATTGGCCTCATATAGCTGAATCTCCCATTACTCCAAATCCTTTCCCACTCTGAAAATATTGGTGATACAGAAAATAAATATTAATATAATCTTTATTTTTTCTTGACACTCTTAGGGCTTAGAAACTCAAAACATTTTCTGAAAGTTTAGAAGTTAATAAAGTAGAAAACTCAGTCCTCAGAAAGCCCTACATTTCTATATTAATTCTATTACTCAGTAACTGTGCAACCTTCAGCTGGTATACCATTTTCTAAGTTTTCAAGCTTCTGTTAAGTGAAGATAATATCCTACTTCTTGGAGTTGTAAGAATTTAATGAGATCATGTAGGTTAAATATACAGAATAGTTCCCTCACTTATAGGAAGTTTTCTAAGAATGTTTATAAAGAAAGAGATAGCCAATAATATATTCTCACAGTGCAAATTCAACAATAAAGTAGTGTTTTTATAGTTGAGAAATAAAGCACTCAAATATGAACTGTATTATGTGTTATTCAACATTAGTGAACTATTTTAAACAACAGTAAAAGGAAATCCATCATTTGTTTTTGTGGATTACTTTCTACACTATTAGCATCCATTCCAGATTAAATCCATGTTTGGCATTTTTTTAAACTTTTATTTTAGGTTCAGGGGTACATGTGCAGGTTTGTTATATAGGTAAACTCATGTCATGGGGGTTTGTTGTACAAAAATTATTTTGTCACCCACTTACTGCCCACTTACTAAGACTTAACACCCAATCGTTATTTTTTCTGCTTCTCTCTCCCTCCTCGTAACCTCCACCCTTAAGTAGGCTTCAGTGTCTGTTGTTCCCCTGTGTCCAAAAATTATGATCACTTAGCTCCCACTTACAAGTGAGAAAATGACAGTTCCTCAAAGACCTCAAATACTTGAAAGGTATTTGATTTTCTGTTCCTGCCTTAGTTTTCTAAGATAATGTCGTCCAGCTTCATCCATGTTCCTGCAAAAGACATGATCTCTTTCTTTTTCATGGCTGCACAGTATTCTGTGGTGCATGTGTACTACATTGTCTTTATCTAATCTGTCATTGATGGGCATTTAGGTTCATTCCATGTCTTTGCTATTGTGAACAGTGCTGCCATGAACATGCACATGTATATGTCTCTACGGTAGAATGATTTATATTTCTTTGAGAATATACACAGTAATGGGATTGCTGGGTAAATGGTAGTTCTGTTTTTAGCTCTTTCAGGAACTGTCACATAATGCTTTCCACAATGGTTAAATTAATTTACACTCTCACCAACAGTATATAAGCATTCCCTTTTCTCTGCAACCTTACCAGCATCTGGTATTTTTTGACTTTTAATTACAGCCATTCTGTCTGGTGTAAGACATATTTCATTGTGATTTTGATTTGCTTTTCTCTAATGATCAGTGATGTTGAGCTTTTCTTCATATGCTTGTTGGCTGCATGTATGTCATATTTTGTAAAGTATATGTTTATGACCTTTGCCTACATTATAATGGAGTTGTTTTTTCTTGTAAATTTATTTGTTTCTTATAGATGCTGGATACTAGACCTTTGTCAGATGCATAGTTTGCAAATATTTTCTCCCACTCTGTAGGTTGTCTGTTTACTCTGTTGATAGTTTCTTTTGTGGTGCAGAAGCTCTTAAGTTTAATTACACCCCATTTGTCCATGTTTGCTTTTGTTGCAATTGCTTTCAGTGTCCTTGTCATGAAATCTTTGCTTGTTCCTATGTCCAGACTGTTATTGCCTAGGTCGTCTTTCAGGGTTTTTATAGTTTGGCATTTTATATTTAAATCTTTGTTGTTGTTGTTTGTTTGTTTGACCCAGGGTCTCGCTTTTTCACACAGGCTGAGTGCTGTGGTGCAATCTTGGCTCACTACAGCCTTGACCGCCTAGGTTCAAATGATCCTCCCACCTCAGCTCCCCAGTTAGTTGGGAATACAGGCACATGCCATCACACTGGGCTAATTTTTGTATTTTTCGTAGAGACAACGTTTCACCATGTTGCCCAGGTTTGGTCTCCAACTCCTGAGCTCAAGTGATCCACCTGCCTCAGCCACCCAAAGTGCTAAAATTACAGGTGTAAGCCATCACACCTGGCCTTATATTTAAGTCTTTAATCCATCTGGAGTTGATGTTTGTATATGGTGTACAGAAAGGGGTCCAGTTTCAATCTTCTGCATATGGCTAGCTAGTCATCCCAGCACTGTTTATTGAATAGGGAGTCCTTTCCCCATTGTTTGTTACTGTCAGCATTGTCGAAGGTCAGATGGCTGTAGGTGTGCAGCCTTATTTCTGGGCTCTATTCTGTTCCATTGGTTTGTTCCATCGGTTTATATGTCTGTTTTTGTACCAGTACCAGGCTGTTTTGGTTACTGTAGCCCTGTAATATAGTTTGAAGTTGAGTAACATGATGCCTCGAGCTTTGTTCTTTTTGTTTATTGCCTTAGCTATTCAGGCACCTTTGGTTCCATATGAATTTTAAAATCATTTTTTCTAGTTCTGTGAAGAATGTTATTAAGTATTTGATAGGAATAGCATTGAATCGGTACATTGCTTAGGGCAGTATGGCCAATTTAACAGTATTGATTCTTGCTACTCATGAGCATGGAATGATTTTTCATTAGTTTGTGTCATCTCTGATTTCTTTGAGTGGTAGTCGGTAATTCTCATTGTAGAGATCTTTCACCTCCCTGGTTAGCTGTATTCCTAAGTATTTTATTTTATTTTTATTTTTTGCCAAATGTGGATGGTGCTGTGTTCCTGACTTGGCTCTTGGCTTGGCTGTTGTTGCTATATAGAAATGCTAGTGATTTTTATACATTGATTTTGTATCATGAGACTTTGCTGAAATTGTTTATCAGCTGGATGAGGTTTTGGATCAAGACTATGGGGCTTGCTAGATATAGAATCATGCCATTTCCCATTTATTTCTCTTGCCTGATTGCTCTGACCAGGACTTCCAACACTGTGTTGAATAAGAGTGGTGAGAGAGGGCATCCTTGTCTTGTGCCATGTTTAGCATGTTCTAAGCAGACATATTTCTTAGAAAATAAGTATTGAATATGATGATAGATTATCTTATCTCTCTTTATTTATTTATGTCAAACTTCTCCACTCAATAAAAATCTAAGATACAACTTTTTAAAACTATTTTAAAGCTTAACAGAGAGTTAAGATAGAGCTGTATACACTTCTAGTAACTACCAAAAGTAAACATACAGTATCTAGAAGGCTAGAAATTAACTGCTCTGTGTCTTAACCAAATATGTCAGTATTTAATCAGAATGATAATTCTACAGTGTGCATCATATCATTCCTTTCTTTTCTGAAATCGTCCAAGCGTTTTTCATGCCTTATAAAATTCAAATCCCTTTTCAGTCCAACAAGACCCTACTTGACACGACTATTCTCTATCATATAGACTTCATCTCCTGTTACTTTCTACCCATCTTATTCTACTCTAACCACATGGCCCTTCTTTCTGAGTCTCAAACACTATGTTTTTTTTCTAACTTAAGTCTCTGCACTGTCATGTCTCCTAACTAAAAACATCCTTTCCTTAGAGTTTCATGTTACAAGTTCCATTTATTTCAAAGAGGCCTTTCCTGACCACCATTCTAGTCTTCCTCCTCATAATGCTTCTCTCATTACTGCTAGTCATAACATCACTCTGTTTTATTTTTTTTTTTGTTTTTGGATCGAAAATGAGTTTGCATTTGGCATATTTTTTTCTTTGCTATTTTATTCCTCAAATGGTATAAAAGCTCTAAGAGAGCAGAGACCTTTTCTGAACTGGGAACACTTCTATCACGAGCAAACAGAACAATGCACAGGGCATAATAATCCTCAATGATTAAACGAATGAGTGAAATAATAAAAGAATCTGACCTCTTCCAGATTTAAGAGTCAAAATTACAGCACCTCATTAAGAAAAGATCTTTCAAAATAATCTCTGAGTCACAATTAATGTAAGCAATGGCTCATTGAGATTCCTTTGAATAAGAATGCAACCTTCCACTCTTCAAGGTGCCAACTCCTCTAATGAAACACATCCTGATCTCTCAGGAAAAAAAAAAATGTCTTTACTTCCCTGAAATTTTTTATTTTTGACTTCCTTAGTTAGTCTTTTTCCTGATTTTAATCACTTAGTAATTCGAAACATAATTCTTTGCTATGTATGGGCCATGTTTCCTTTCTGGGACTGGCAGTTCCTGAGAACAAAAAGCATGACTTGCATATTCTCAGGTCACCTGGCTGAGCACCTTGCACATAAATTTTTTTCTGAATAAATGATATATTTGTGCTTGATCACAATTCATCATATTTTGTAA
Source organism: Cacajao melanocephalus (assembly GCA_963573385.1). NCBI lineage: Eukaryota > Metazoa > Chordata > Mammalia > Primates > Pitheciidae > Cacajao > Cacajao melanocephalus. Next base: position 116,497 of record CAUYLG010077714.1, read on the forward strand.
AATGTGGAATCTATACTAAAATAAAAATGTCATAATTGGGTATAAAACAAATGAGTCTATTATGTAAGTTGTAACTAACACAAACTGGGATTAGATTGTAAAGCAATTTAGGCTAAGAAGTACACTTTAGTTTTTCATTATTATTTTTACTTGTTTGGAAAACATGTCATTGCCTCTATCTACCAAAATACCTTGTAAATTTTAGTTTAACCAAATAGACACATTTCAATTACTGAGTCCAAAACTAAATTTTAATATTTCATAATCTCAAATAGCCTCCTGAAATAAAGCATTTAGGATAAGAAGCTAGTCCTGTCATTTCAGTGTTCAGAAAATTTGGGAGGCAGTAATGTCTAGTATTCTTAATCCTTTTTATTCAACTTGTGAAATGCCTAATAATAAAAGCATATGCTTGTCTTTACTTGTATTTTTAAGTTTCATGAATAACACATATGTTAATGTTATCAAGGTATTAATACATTTTATCACTAAGTTTCAGTTTCCTTAATTTCCAAATGTAGATCATAGTTTCATTTGGCTGTTTGGCTCCTATAGATATTGCAGCTAGTGGAAGTTGACTTGCAGAGCATTTGGAAATGACTGTTTCTCTGCTCCTTGTACCTCACTGTGTTGTTCTGAGTACTGATAATAGGAAAATGCTTTGAAACTGGAAACTTTTTTACTAATGACATTATTTTGGAATTGTGAGCCACTTTAAACTGATGACAGGATTATCAACCTCTTAATCAGTTAATTTCATGAAATTAAATAATGTAGTTTGTTTCAATATTTGACTCAATCGTTGATAGTGGGGTAGTGGGGGTGCAGGTGTTCTGGGGTACATGTGCTTTTGCACACCACACATTCACAGACACACACACACACACACACACACACACACACACACACACACACTGTGGAGGAAAATGTTAACCTACTACAAAATAAGTTCAAGGTAAAAATCAACTTAAATGGTGACAATTGTACCAGGTAAATTTTATTTACCAGTTGTTCAACCTAATCCAGGGCCGAGGTTCAGATGATGCACATGGCATGGAGATGTCAGTTATTAAATATTATGTTTTCATTTGAATTAAAAATAGCCACTGCTCCAACTCACTCTCTACCCACTAACCCCAGGACTCTACTCCATTACCAACCCAACTACTGCTCTGATCATTTGGTGTCTTCACAACATTTTTGAATCATTACTTTTTTCAACTCTATATGCAGAAAAAGTATGAACCAGTAAATACGATGGGGAGTTCCCCCCTTTTTTTCTTGATCTTTACAAAGGAGAAATAGAAATCATACAAACTTTTTTCCTTAGACTTCACATTTCTCATTTTCCAGTTCTCGTCTCTACAGATAGGTTTTACTGGACTATTGCAGTATGCCTTAACTCGGTTTCCCTGAGCTGCAATACTTTTCTGACTTCTGACACAAATTACTATTATTCTTCTTTGACCTCTATGGTGAGATACTACCTTTTCCTACATGCCTTATTTGCATCCCAGGCAGTGTGGGTGACTCTCCTGTGTGTTCCCATAGTACCGTATTTTTATACCGTTAAAGCATTTATCACGGTGAAAAGTAATGCACTGCCACATTACTTGTTTGTTATTTAAGACTGATTATTCCTTAGTACAGGGACTATATTCCCTGACACTCAGGATATAGACCACAAATGAATGAATAAATAAGCATATTATGTTGGACTTAGCATATAATGGATCATGTGCTGAACAGTTTTTAAATTTGATCATTACATACAAGAACATTGAGATTCTGGGAGAGGGAATGATCTTCTTATGATCATACAGAACAGCTCTCTGTATTTGACTGGAGTTTGTCCACCTCCGAAATCTTTATTCATGCAGTGACTTCAGACTGCATTTGTTGTGAAGAATAAATCCGCTTTCTGTTGAGACTCTGTAGCTCAAGAGCAGTTCACTGAGCAGACCCATTATTCTCTGACTTGATTTTTCTACTGAGATTTGAGAATTTTTTAAACTATTTCTAAAGAAGTTTATTCCTTATTAATCCTTGCAACACAAGTTTGGTTCTCTACACAGCCCTTTCATTCAAAATCTACTGGAGCTTAGAATTTCTCATACCCATTTAAAAGATTCTTATTCTTGAATACTTATGTGCCAGTATTCTCTTTCTTTAGCTCTTTGCTAGGTCTACGATTTTTAAAAATTTTTCAGTGTTTGAAAATATTTTTCAAATCCTATTATTGGTATACACATATTACATAACGGAGTGGTGTGGTATCTGTTTTTCCAACTCTTCTGCTTATCTGGTCTTAATCTTCCTCAAATTGTCATCTAGGAAGGTTTTTCAAAAAATTTATTTATTTTTTAAGTAATGTGAGCTTGAAATGGCTTGTAATTTTTTTCTTAAATTGGAGTTCTCCTTTTTTTTTTTTTTTTTTGAGACGGAGTCTTGCTCTGTTGCCAGGCTGGAGTGCAGTGGCCCAATCTCGGCTCACTGCAACCTCCGCCTCCTGGGTTCAAGCGATTCTTCCACTTCAGCCTCCCCAGTAGCTGGGACCACAGGCATGTGCCACCATGCCTGGCTATTTTTTGTATTTTTAGTAGAGACGGGGTTTCACCATGTTGGCCAGGATGGTGTCGATCTTTGACTTCATGATCCGCCCACCTTGGCCTCCCAAAGTGTGGGGATTACAGGCGTGAGCCACGTGCCCGGCCATCTTTCTAAGTAACAGCTTTTTTGTCAATGCCTGGGGAAAGCCACACACAATTTAGGTGGAGGGTGTGGCTGACCAATGTGTGAGCAGCAGGAACTGGAACCAATGGCTGCTTTGTTCAGACCCAGACCTACTGATTACTAATAGCATATCTTGGGTAAGTTACTTAGTTTTTTTTGAGCATCAGTTTACTTACATGTTAAGAAGCAGTAGAAATAATAACTACATTTTGGGGTTTGTGGTAGACATACATGTACCTTACCTAACCTAGTACTAAAGGAGTTTTTAACTTCTTTTTATATTTTTCAAACATATATAAGTATTCTAGAATAAACGGGTTTTAACTTAGAAATAAAAAATAGATATGCTACAAAAATATCTACAGTGTTAGTAAATTATATTTTTATTATATTACATTTCATCACAGTGTATTCTTCTCACTATTAACATGTCAAAAAAGAGGAAAGCAGCAAAGCTCCCCACAGATCCCAGGACAGAATACTATTATAGAAACTAGAGGAAGAAAATGTTTGCAGTAATTCAAAAGGATTACTAAAGAGTAAACTGAATCAAGGTAGCCAATAAAATCAGGGCTTTAGGAGTTAAGGTAATACTGTCATTCTTAATAAATAAATTTAGTTCAATTTTGTCTATATGTTTATCATGTGGTGTGGAATAGTATAGCACAGATTAATAAAGAAACGCAGGATGATATTTGATAGTTTTTAATGAAAAGGAGCACAATAGGGTAATACTGTTGTGGTCAGAATAATGATGTTCAAAGATTTCCATATTCTAATCCCTGAAATCTGTGAACACGTTGCCTTGCATAGAAAGGGGGAATTAAGGTTGTATATGGAATTAAGGTTGGATACCAATCAGCTGACTCCAAAATAAATAATTATCTTGGATTACCTGGGTGCGTCCAATGTAATCACAAGTGTTTTTAAAAGTGAAAGAAGGAGTGGATGGGCACCATGGCTCACGCCTGTAATCCCAGCAATTTGGGAGGCCGAGGTGGGCTGATCATTTAAGTACAGGAGTTCAAGACCAGTTTGACCTACATAGTGAAACCCTGTCTCTACTAAAATACAAAAATCAGCTGGGCGTGGTGGTGGGCACCTGTTATCCCAGCTACTCAAGAGGCTGAGGCAGGAGAATGGCTCAAACACAGGAGGTGGAGGTTGCAGTGAGCTGAGATGGCGCTGCGGCACTCCAGCCTGGGTAACAGAGCAAGACTCCATCTCAAGAAAATAAAAAAATTAAAAAAAAAAAGCGAAAGAGGGAGACAGGAGAGTCAGTGTCAAAACCAGAGAATATCAGTGTGAGAAGGGTTCAATCAAACACTACTGCGTGGAAGATGAAGGAAGAGGCCATGAGCCAAAGGATGCAAGTGGATTATGGAAACTAGAAGGACAAGGACACAGATTGTCCTCTACAGTCTCCAAAAAGGAGGCTGTCAACAGCCTGATTTTAACCAGTGACGTTCTTTGAACTTTTGATCTCAAGGATGTGTAAGACAATCAAGTTTGGCTACATTAAGCCATTAAGTTGGTGGTAATTAGCCAGAGCAGCAAATGGAAAACTAATACACCTAACTTGTTTTTTTTTTCTCTCTCTCTCCCGCAACCCCTCTCGCTCTGTGTGTGTGTGTGTTTGTGTGTGTATGTGTGCTCTTGTGTGTGTACACATTTAGTTTCATTGTAACAAAGCAACTTCTTCACTTTTAATGTTTAAACCAAGTATCATCTTTCCTTTCCAGTGAAACAAAAAGAAAATTTAAAAATAAACAGAAACAAAATTATAATAGCAAATATCAATTCCAAATAAGAACCTACAGCTTCTGCTTACTCTCCAATTGAGTGGCAGCGCTCAAGTCATCATTAGGAGAGAATTTATTTTATTTAACAGTGTCATCTTAAACTACAAGGATGTTCATTTAATATCACAATTAAACCTGCCAAAGAACCTATGTTACCACTTAGCTGACCCAGACATCTCAAGCCCACCCTTTGTTGACCTTCGATAATCCCATTTTTAAAGTGATTTTTTTTAAACAATAGAAAGTGGACAAATACATGTTGCTAAATGTCACTGTCTATATTTACATAGAGACACTGTACTCTGAACTCAATACACAAAGAAAGGCAGAAAAAAATCTAAAATTCTATGTATTACCACATAGGGGCCCAGAACCCTCCAACTTCCAGCAGAACAAAAAGAGCAGGTTTTTCTATTTTTTTTCACAGAGCTCAATGGTGTTGATTCCATAAAATTTTTGTTGAGATAGGAAGGGATAAAAAATGAATTTGGCACATGAAGGGGTAAGACTCTTATTCCATTGTGTTCTGCTCAAAGTATTTCCCCCCAAATAAGCTGAGAACTATGGTGCAGAAAAGAGAGACCCCAAGAACAGAGCAACTGAGCACAAAAGGAAAAAAATTTAAAAGACTGCAACTTGCTCCCAGGGACTGTAGGTAGACAAAAAGGTATGGTTTATGTGAGCAGAGATTGATCTCATGGTTACCGCTGTATCTTCATTACCAAGAGTAATGTTTGGTACGTAACAAATACTCAAAAAGTATTTGGTCAATTTAATTAATTTGTCAGTGCCTCTACATAACGATTATCAAAAGAAAAATGTTCGAATAATAACTGCAACATTTTGTAATTCATAAAGCATTTTATATCCATTATTTGACTTTATCTTAGCATAAACTTTGAGGTACACAGGATGGAAAGTATTATTTTTAATTACAGGTAGGGAAACTGAAGATCAGCGATAGGAAATAAATGTCACTGCTTCACACAGGTAGTAAAGGGGCAATCCTGCATTTCTAGTAGGATGTAATTCTGGTATTTGAATTTCAAATTCTTGAGAGATTTTAGTCTTTAATTAATTCACCCATTTACATTCAGCAATATTTAAGTATTCAAGAACTGAACACAGTACTAGGGAACTAAAATAAAATACATTAATGGATTCTCCTCTCAATAATCAGAATCTAGTGTCAAATGTAGATATAAAAAATAACTCAGTGTGATAAAACTCTTAGTTAATGAAGGCAGATTCAACACACTTTTAAATATCTCTCCAAATACTGTATTAACGTGAAAGTATAGAAATTAAATATATATAAAATAGTAATTGCAAAGCAAATGTGAGAATACGTACTGGCATACAAGATATTTCCAATTCATGTTTTCAGATAGAAAGTAGATGGGCCATTGCGACATCTGTGTCTGGATAGTCAAGTCACAACTCCCAGTGCTCACATAGATGGAACCAGAAATTAAGAAACTGGGTTGACTAGCAAACCCCCAAAGTGGTCAAACCTAAGGCAGTCAGTTCAGTACCACAGAGGGAAGAACAAGACACAGGTTGAACACAGGAGGTATAATTGAAAGCCTGTATCAGGCACAATCTTCTTTTGCATAATCTTCCTATTTTAAAGATAGTAGACATTTGCCGGGCATGTTGGCTCACGCCTGTAATCCCAGCACTTTGGGAGGCCAAGACGGGCAGATCACCTGAGGCTGGGAGTTCGAGACCAGCCTAGGCAACATAGTGAAATCTGTTTCTACTAAAAATACAAAAATTAGCCAGATGGAGTGGTATGCACCTATAATCTGACCTACTTGGGGGGCTGAGGCAAGAGAATTGCTTGAACATGGGAGGCAGAGGTTGCAGTGAGCCCAGATGATGCTACTGTACTCCAGCCTGGCCAACAGAGTGAGACTGTCTCAAGAAAAATAAAAATAAAAAATAAATTAAAAAATAAAGATAGTAGACACTGTATATATTTGTGTGTATATGTATGTTTTGATAGACACTGAATGTTCACTGAATAGTACCATTTTCAAACTCCTTTCTTCCTTCCCTACCTTCACTATTTAACCTTGAAAATCTAGATATTTACCCTACCATCCGCTATACATCTTGGTTAGCTTTGTAAAAACAATCTTACTTATAAATATTCACCAATAAAAACAAAGTGCAAGTTTGCTGGGAGCCTTCTAAAACAATATGATGCACAGAACTGCAGCAGAATATTTACATGAGAGGATAAAACTGACAGAATTAAGTATACAATGTTCCTGACATTGCTAAACTCTTAAACCAATGAGAGCAAATTTCTAGTCCCAGATTTACCACTATGCGAAAAAATTAACCCCTATTTGCTTCAGCCAGTAATAAAAGTGCTGTCACTTGCAGGCAAAATAATTTTTAAAAATTATATGTACATAGATTTAGTAGAGATTATAAAGAAGTGTGTGTATATATATATATATATACATATGCATATATGTATTATGTTTATATATATACTAAGATGTTGATGGGCTGGGGTCCTGAGGATTTGAAATCTTAAAGCTCAGGTAGAGAGAATAGCTTTGGATAGGAGGATGGAGGACATAATTTCTATGGAGACAGAAAGGACTGCTGTGATGATGCACATAGTTCACATAAGTGAATAGGAGGTAAAAGAGAGACAGCATGCTGAGGAATCCTTTGTTCAAAAACCTAAATTGTCCTCATAAAGCAAGATGCAGAGTTATCTGCTGTGTGTTTATGCAAGCAATCATGTATGACCTATAGGTACTCGTTTGGTGGAGGATTTGATGGATTTAAAATAAATGAACATTTGCAGTCACAGATGAGATGACTTGGAATGGAAGCTGACTGGAGTCATAGAGAAAGATAGCCACACAACACTAGAGACCCACCATGACTACATGGTGATGACTCAGAGTTAGAGCTTTGCAGAACAGGTGGTGAGAGCGGACAGTGATAACCACTGGTGCATGTCAGAAATGTCTGTGCTAATGAGGCACCATGGTGTAATAAAAAGAATAGAGGCTTTGGAGTGACACCAGTAGACATGTTTTCTCATCATGGTATTTCATTATTAACTATATGGCACTGGATGGTTTGCTTTACTTCTCTGAGACACAGTTTACAAAACATATAAAGTTCTATCTGCAATGCATGACAAATAAATTATAAACAATGATCAGTGATATTAACATTGTTACTGTTACTCCTACTATTATTACTAGCCCATCATTGGAAAACAGGTGAGAATCTAAAGGAGCTAATCGACTAGGCAATGTATCTGTGAGGTAATGAACAAAAGTAGTTAAAGGGTAGAGAGATGTAATAGAGTCTGGTCATGTTGAAAGTGAGATGACAGAGTTTACCATTTCATGAGTGAAGCAGTTAGAGCACTAGCTAAGTCCAGACACCTCTGTAAGACTGCTTTGCTGAAGAGGATGAGAAGAACCTTGGAGAAAACATTAAGAAATGCTGAGAAGAGTTTATAACATAGGTTACCAATGGGAATACTGAAATCTTTCAAGTACAGGGTTGAAGCCACAGTGTGTACAGAGGTATAACTAGTAAATTATCAAATGGTAGCAATATAGAACTGTACAGATTAACAAAATTGCTTGAAATTCAAAGAACTTATTTGTACATAAAGATGGAAGTGATGTGCAAGGTACAGCAACAATAAATTCAGTGTTCCCCCTCTGTTGGTCTGAGGGTATGTCAGGAGTGAAAACATTAATTGCAAAAAGTGGGTACTGCAAGTCAAATGTTGCCACATTTTAGTTTTGAAATTTTGTTCAGGTTATTTAAATTCTTGAGTCTCGGCCAGGCATGGTGGCTCATGCTTGTCATCTCAGAACTTTGGGAGGCCGAGGCAGGCAGATTAACTGAGTTCAGGGGTTTGAGACCAGTCTGACCAACACGGTAAAACCCTGTCTCTACTAAAAATACAAAATTAGCTGGGCATGGTGGCATGTGCCTGTAATTCCGGCTATTCGGGAGGATGAGGCAGGAGAATCACTTGAACCTGGGAGGCAGAGATTGCAGTGACCCAAGATTGCACCATTGCACTCCAGCCTAGGCAAAAGGAGTAAAACTCAGTCTCAAAAAACAAACAAAAAAATTCTTGAGTCTCAGATTCTTCACCTATAAAATAGGGATAGTAATGCTGACCTCAGAGGGTTATTGTCTTGTTAAGTGAGGTAATAGCTATTAAAAGCTGAGTAGAAGACCATGCATATGCAGCAAATTTTATTATCAGACACAGGGAAAAGCTGGAAATGCGTATGATCCTTGGGAGAGTCACATTTCAGTTAAGATAATGAGTATCTGGAAATGACTTCTATTTTCTCAGTTGTGCCATGAGATCACCTGGAAAGAAATTGCAGACCTGTCATTTTAGCTTCCTCTGGAGATCAGCTGGCTTTAAAACACTGGCTTAAAAGCAAGAGAAAACAAATGGAACTACCTCTCAACTGTGAAGTATAAAACAGATTCCCAATTAGAATCTCACAGTAAATTGCAATTGCATTTTTCACCTTTAGACATTTCATCAATATATTCTATTGCCTTGTCTCCTAAAAGACTTTCATCAATGGGAAGATAACCTTTTGGCTAGTTGTAAGAGTGACTCAGGAAACCAGCAATCAATGAATCACACAGGCTTTGTAAATGACATGGCCACTTTTGTGATCCCTAACCTTTACTGCGCTATAGATATCTGTTAAGAAAAACAAAATAAAACCACGATGAAACTACTCTACTGTCTAATAGTAATGGAGTTTAGATAATATCATGCTGATTATTAAAATCTGTAGAGAGAAGATGACAACTTTTTGTTAATTCTGATAAATATTACATTAATTTTTATTTTCTTTAACATGGTTTAATATTCAGCCTTCATTCATCCTAGATTGTGACCAAAAGAAAAAAAAAAAACACCACACAGGAACTATTAACTATGTCATATGTAAAAAAATGAGCTGTATTGCACCATATAATATGGAAGCCTTAACAGATATTAAACTATCTTAATTTTAGTGCTCTGCTAGGGTTGTGTCTTGTCCTGCTGAAGGAACAGCTGGATTTGCCCCAAAAGTGGTAACAAGGTAGTTCTCACAAGAGAATACACCAAACCATTCATATATAGGGCAAATTGAAATTCCAAAGAAGGAAACACCAATGCCAGGTTGATCAGTCCAGAGTATTTATTAGGTGAACTATGTGCAGAGCGCCACAGCATATCCTCTTGAAAGGGATATTCAGAAAGAAAGGGATGTTCTACCGAGTTACATCTGTAGGAAGGAGGTCAAGGTCATACCTTATATGGAGGTTTGAGGAATTTGGCGCAGAGTCAGGGCCAGTTTCTTTCAATGTTTTAGGCAACTATCTAGCTACCTTTATCAGTGCCCAGGAATGTTCAAGGCTTCGGTTTGGTTTCAAGCCTGCTGGGAAAAACCTGTAGCTAGCTGGGTCACAGAGTGGTCATGGCATTCCACAATTTTAGGTCAGGACACAGAAAGAAAGGAGGGAGAACTAGGGACCCTCCAGGCTGGAATTTGTTTTCCTACTCAAACAGGGGAAACACTATTTTCTATTTCATGACTAACAAAATGACATATTTCAATTTCTGCATGCTATTCCGAAAGTGAAAGTTTTACTTACCTCGAAGCCAAAATTTTACGTTTTTAAGAAGGAAATGAAATACTTTTTTAGTTTAGATATGGTCAATTAGTATTAAAATTACTTTTTGTCATTAAAGTTTTCCAAAGCATAATGGCTTCTAAGAAGATTAATACTTTGTTTGGTAAACAATCATAAAAGCCATTCCAGAGAGAACTTTGAAAAATACAGACTCCTATAGTCCTGAATTAAATAGAATTTCAGGACGTCTTGGCTTTTGGTTATTTAACTGACTTAAGGGATGGAAAAGAATAAATTGATGGATCTGATAGTGTTAAAGAAAAAAAGTATCTAATCATGTAAAGATGGTAAGGAAGCCCCGATTCGAGGGGAAACTATCATTAGGTATAGAGACCACTACAATGAGGTCTTGCAGTGAAAAACAGCGACTGGGCTTGACTCCACACACAGTATGTTCACTTGGAAATTCATTGTCAAGGAGCAAGGAGTAGATGGAAAATTACTGGGAGAAAACATCTCAGATAAGGGGAATTCTTGTTAGAACAATTCGAGATAATTCTTGCTGAAGTCAGGACAGGGATGAGATATAGAAGGTGGCCAGGTCCAAAGGTGGGAGATTTTCATTAAAATAACTTAGCAAGATTCTTGCTCAAAATGGATTCTACAAGGACAGAGAGTGAAGCCCAGGGTCAGGCCTAGTCAGAAAGGATTCAGAAGAGCCTAACTAAAGTTTTGTCCAAAGGAGAGTCTTTGTCAATAGGAATGACAAATCAAATTTTCCATTCAAGTTCTCATAACAAGTTGTTAAAACAGAGAACTTACCAGAGAGGTGTTCTATATTTAAATATTACTCTCTGATAATTACATTTTTAAAAATAGAAATCAGTTTTTGAGCAGTTTTAACCCCACCTAACCCTCAGTGTTCTCTTTATAAATATCTTGCATTAGTGTGGTCATTTGTTACAACTGATGAGTCAGTATTGATACATTATTATTAACTAAAATCCATAGTTTAAGGCCTCACTCTTAGTGTTGTACATTCTATGGGTTTTAACAATCTTATAATGATGTATATCCACCATTGCAGTATCATACAGAATAGTTCTACTGCTCTAAAATATCCCCTACACTCCAACTAGTCATCCCTCCTCACTCCTCATGCCACCAACAAATGGCAAATACTGATTTTTTTTTTTTTTTTTTTTTTACTGACCCCATAGTTTTGCCTTTTCCAGAAGTCAGATACTTGAAATTATACTCCATGCATCCTTTTCAGATTGGCTTCTTTTCACCTAGAAATTTGTACATAAGATTCCTGCATGTCTTTTCATGGCTAGATAGCTTAGGTCTTTTTATTGGTGAATATTCCATTGTATACCTGTACCACAATTTGTTTATACATTCACCCACTGACAGCTATCTTGGTTGCTTCCAAGTTTTGACAATTCTGAAGAAAGCTTCTATAAACATTTATGCACAGACTTTTGGATGAACCTAAATTTTCAAGTCATTTGGGTAAATGCCACAGAGTATGATTGCTGGATCATATGGTAAAAGTATTTTCAGTTTTGTCAGAGGCTGTCAAACTGTCTTCCAAAGTGGCTGTACAGTTATTCATTCTCATCAGAAATAAAGTCCCTGTTGCTCCACATCCTCACCAGCATTTGGTTTTGCCAGTGTTCTGGATTTTTGCCATTATGATAGCAATACAGTAAGTAATGGAGTAGGTATGAATGTTATCTTGTTTCAATTTGCAATTCCCAGATGATATATGATATTGAGTATCTTTAACTTGTGTATTTGTCATCTGTATATCTTCCTTAGTGAGATGTCTGTTCAGATATATTACCCCCTTTTTATTTGGAGAAAATTACATTATAAAATTAATAGTTAATTTTCACATCAGGTATAGACAAAGCAGAGGACAACACCCAGGCAGGAAGATTTGATGACAAATAAGTGACTGAATATTTGAAGTATGTGTTAATGAAAATAAAGGTTTTTGTTTTGTTTTGTTTTGCCATGGAATAATATAAATGAAAGCTGCCTGAGCTGCAATGTCTATCAAGTGCTGTTAGGTGTAAGAAGGCACACTCTCAAGTATAGATGCTCCTCCACTTACAATGAGGTTTCTTCCTGATAAACCCAACATAAGTTGAAAATATCATATGTCAAAAATGCATTTGACGCACTTAATCTACTGAACATCATATAGCTTAGGCTAGCCTATCTTAAACATGTTCAGAACATTTATATTAGCCTATAGTTGGGCAAAATCATTTAATACAAACCTATTTTATAATGGTGTTAAATATCTCATGTAACTTACTGAATACAGTGCACTTCAGAGTACAGTATTGATTATTTACCCTCGTGATGGTGTGGGTGACTGGGAGCTGCATCTCACCACTACTGCCCAGCATGATAAGAAGCTATCATACCTATGTATATAGTTAGCCAAAGAAAAGATGGAAATTCAAAGTTTGAAGTACAGTTTCTACTGAGTATGTACTGCTTTTGCACCATTGTAAAGATGAAAACAGTTAATTAAACATGGTAAGGTGGACACAGTCTGTACATCTCAATTGCTGAGATGAACAGCTTAATCCATTTCCTCCTGATGAAATTAAATATTTAAATATTAATGTGCATATAAATACTCTTGCTCTAATTACCTAGTAACCAAAAACTGTGTGTTAAGAATGACTTAATCTGTTTAACAAACATTTAGTAAGTGACTATTATAGTTTAAGCCCTGTTTTAGGTTCAGAAAACTCAGGGATGAATCAGACAAATGTCCCTTAACTCAAGAAACTTACATTAAATTTGAAAGAGTAAGATAATAAGTGAGAAAATGTATAAAAATCAGGTTCACAGGAAGAAAATTATAAAAGGAAAATTAATAAAATAGGCTTAATGAGATGACGCTTGCTGGAAGAGGCATCTGGTCAGAAAAGGTGTCCGCCAGGAGGGACATCTGAACAAAACCTAGTGGAGAATTCAGGCTTGGGAAAACGGCAGTCATGGTTAGAGATCTGGTCTTGCAGAGTTTTCTCAAACTGAAGGAAGAACAGGCAGGAAACACATAAGGCAGAGATGAGCTTGGCGTATTTGAGAAAAATAAATAAAGCCAGTGTAGCTACAGTGTAATGAGTGAACTGAGTGATTGGGGACAATTTCCCCAGTAGCACTTTTGCCCAACAGTTGTTTCTTTTTCAAGAAAAACAAACAAACAAAATCACAGAAAAATGTCAGTGACAAAGTAAAATCTCCTCATATTAGTACTACCTTAAAGCTGCAGAAGAACTAAGCAATGAAAAGTTTGTGGTACTATTTTCCGTTAGGAAATTCAATATTAAAACAATAAATACTAAACCATAAAATGAGTATATGGAAGACTAACTGAATTCTGATGCTTCCCTTGATGACTATTATGACACATACTAAAATATTACCCAACATCTAGTTCTCACTTTCTTTCCTGTTAAAATAACCTTGAATTTGTTGAATACAACAAGGTCCCAGCTTGTTGTTTTAGTATCTCTTGCAGCTCAAAATAACCACATGACACAAACAATACTAGTAATTAATCAGCAAAATTCTCATGAGAAGTTGTAAGAAATCTAATGACTTCCTGATAAAAGGACAAGGAAGAAATGTGATTGTCCCCACTTCCAGACCCCTTCTTCTGCCTTGAATATTTTTGTGATAAATACATTTGTAGAAGCCATCTTAAAACCACTGGTTTCAAGCCAGTTTTCCTGATAACAACATTGTGAAGCTGAAAAGCTAGTAATCCTAACAGCATATCTCCTGAATAATGGTTAAGTGAAAAAAAGCAGTGGAATGACTGAAAGATTATTTGCTTTCTGTTACTCACACATTCTTAATAGCTACAACTATTTTATGTTTTTTGAAAATTAAATATCCAATGGCAACTTTTACTTTTTCATTTTGGGGTGCACACTGAGCTTATGTTCAGTGTAGTTACTCTGAGTTCAGCGAAGACAAACAAGAGGGGGTGACATTTGTTGAGCTTTTGAGAGGAGCCACATTAAGCACTTAAGGTTAGGTTTATTTAGTCACTTAAGCAACAGTATGAAGCTGGTGTTACTAATATTCACATTTTATAGATGAAGATTTTGAGATACAGCAGAGTAAAGTAACCAGTTCTTAACCACATAACTAATAAGTGGCAGAGGTAGGACTTAATGGATCGAGCTCTATTATATGATATGTATATATAATATACACATGCTGATATATATGTGTGTATGCATGTATACATATATGCTATATAAATAAGCTTACATGTTATTATATGCATTCAAGTTCGGTATTTAGGCATATATTTTTATAATTGGCTATATAATAATTAGTTAATAGTTTCTTGAGATAAAAATAAAATAGTAATCCCAAGAAATGCCAAATGTTAGCCTATTGGAATTGAAAATGGCTTAGTAATACCATTTTTATTCTATTATGAAGCTATTTTAAGGAAAACATGGACAGATTGTTATGAGACCAAATTAGAGGACAACCTGCTAATTAAATTTATTGAACACAGTGTGCTTCTGTTTGTTTAGGAAATGAAAATTTGTGAAAATATTTGGATACAGCCACTGCAGCTGTCAAATGCTTTTCTTGAGTTAGAAGATTTTCCACTGTTATGGGATAATTTCAGAGCACTGTGTACCCAAAAACCTTATGACAATCTGCATTTCAAAGGAAGTTAATTGGCTGCAATCTGCCAGTTCAAACCCATACAGTACACAAAGATTACATTTACTAGTAAAAGGTCTTTAAATAAGATAATTGAGTTACAATTATTTTTTAAAAATTATCTCACATTTTATATGTTATTCTACAAAACGAACTTTAAAATGCTGGCATCACTTTTTTTTAAAATTGCTTTTTAGGTTTTGGGGTACATGTGAAGAACATGCAAGATTGTTGCATAGGTACACACATGGCAGTGTGATTTGCTGCCTTCCTCCCCATGACCTATATCTCGCAAATGCATGTCAGAATCACGTGGAGGAGCTTTTTTTAAAATGTGCATTTCAGGGCTCTACCCTCAATTCAATTAACATCTCCAGGCATGGGGCCCTAGCCTTGGTATTTTTAAATCTCCCCTGGTTGG